>BROG01001053.1:50000-153204 GCA_030159075.1 Atrina japonica | reverse complement strand
CTATGTGATGGTTGTGTGTCTGTGATGGTTGTGTTTCTGTGTTGTGGTTGTGTCTATGTGGTGGTTGTGTGTCTGTGTGGTGGTAATTTGTTTTCTGTATGCATTTTCTAATACCATGTACTTGCCAATAAAAAGAACATTGGAAATATTTTCTGTAACTTTATGGCATTTTAAAGCCATATAGTGTGTACATACTTTGTTCAGGAGATGGTATCTTACATAGAAACTACTTTTATAGCACATGACATTTGCATACTACATAAAATTATTGTTGAGACTGTCTGACAGAAGATAAAAAAGATTACACTTGCTGTTACATGTATAGGATAAAATACAGGTTTTGTTTTATTTCAATGTGGAGACAATTTATTTGTATTATCGATTGCATTTATCTCAATTCTTAACGAAATGGCTGAAAGGTTGCAATCTTTATGTTATTATGATAATGCGTAGTCTGAGCAACAAAATAAAACACCGGATGTTGTATCTATACACTTAGGTTTTGTATAATGCATTTTACTGTAATTACAAAATATCAATATATTGAATAATACACTGCACTTCTCCTAGAGGATATCGATGTTACTTTTTTACAATTTTGATTTCAGACATGTATGTACAAACTTTCTTCTTTGGTTACGCAAATATAACACAAGATCGAATCGAATCTGTGTTCAGTGTTTGGATATGAAACATTTAAATAGTTATATTTGTTAATCATTTAAACTATATCGAAGTTTTGTTTGTTTCGACACTCAGTGAAAATGAATGCTTTAAAATGGATCGTTATTTATTTATGAAATGTGATAAAAAGACAGGTCTTAAGGAGCTTTTCACATTTATGTATAACAGTATATCTTTTCAATGAGTTTTACCCGTACATGGCTCACGATCGACAGCTAGATCTAAGTGTATTAACATTTTGCTATTTATTGGAGAGAATCGCACTTCCACTGGCATTATTTTCAATATTTGTGGTTTAGTTTTCTCTCATGATACAATAGTTGTTGTGAAGCGTTTTATAGTAAATAAAACCACACAGTCATTGTGCACAGCAGTGGAATAAATTGTCTAGAGAACGACTGTTTAAACGATAATGACTATTGTAAATGGGGTGAATCGAACATATATGGAACTGAACTTTAACTTTGATACAAAGTGAAATGAGAGAAATACTGGCAGCTATACCCACATTACGTATTTGAATGGATTTAACAGGTTAAACTAAATATTGTTTAATTTTACTGATAGCCAGATAAACATACACAGAACATTATAAACTGTATTGATGAATGTGGAGAAAGTAAACATTTGGTTTTTGATAATGCAGACTAAGGTTTTTTCTTCAAGTGGTAATTTAAACAGAAGAACACAACAACCGCAAATACATGTGTCAAAATGAAACCGCCGCATGGTCGCAGCTGCTTCTGAAAAAGTATTTGTGATAAATTATAGCAAATTTCCACGTACATTAAAGGACTTGTCGTGCTACTGTGTTTCCTAACTGCTTTGAAGGGGCCATGTAAATTACAGAGATATGGATAAGATCGAACACTGCATACGCTCCTCGTTACGTGGTGTTGGAGTGAGTTCAGCATGCGAAAATCGAAAAATAAAAATGCTTTTATACAACACCCGGCTATGAAAGTAAAAAAGCAAAATAAAGTGGTCGAAAGACAGTTGGAGAACACATTGAATTGTATTGAGCAGAAATGTCAATTCCAATCGGAAAAACTAGAACAATCTATACGGAATTTACAGAGACAACTTGAACACATGGAACATGAGAGAGATCGAACGACAGCACCAGGTAAATCTGTAGAAAATCTGTTTGGCAGATTATCAGTTACTCCGGAATCGGTAGACGGATCCAGGAGGCGTGCATTTTCGTGTGATTTTGGTACTTGTGGAAATAAAAATACATGTAAATTGTTTCCATGTGAAATGCCTACTTCTTATCACACAATTGGCTTTAGGATTGATCCCGAAAATACTTCATGGATACCATGGAAACAACTTAGGAACAATTTGCGTGATACGACTATTTCTGCCTTTGAAAACTCAACTTTAATGAACACCGGTGTTTCGAGATTGAGGGCAGAAAGGCGAGAGGAAATACTGAAAATGGAAATGAAGAGACGGCGAATTCGAGTGGAAAAAGAAAAACCACCGTGTTGGGAAACAAATTACGGTAAACCCACACCACTGCGACGACTGAAATATCCCGTTAGGCTTGATCCATTATTGTAATGTGTACAACATATTTGACATCGGTTGGTGCTAAGATACGCTGTTTTTGTTGATGATGTGCATTGTTTTAGGATTTGACAGATGATATTGTGGTTGTTTTGTCGTTATCACTTTGATATGTACGCTTTTGTTATTCAGTCTGTATTATTCACTCGGGGATGTATAGATGTGATAATAAAAACATAATTTCAGCAAATGGTAACGCATTTTTCTTGGGGTTTATAATTATATATACGCTTTTACTGAGTGTCCTAAAATTGTATTATTTTTTATATTATTAAATGTTTCTATTAACTCTCCTGGTGCGGTACCGATTCTCGGACAGTACCTATTGTCAGACACTTTTATTGAATGAACAAGATTTTTCCAGATATTTTTAATACATCGTCGGATTTTAACACAAAATGATACAAGTAAGCATTATAGTTCCTTATCAACTGCAAAAACGGCCTTTACCTAATACAAAATCATCCTTTGAAACCCTTCTGGCGTGGCCAATGACGACACAATCATGTCTCTGCTGTGATCCTACAGTTCTTCTTTAAACGTTTACAGTGTGATATTGATAACATTTGTCCGTCAGCAGTGGTTACCTGGAGTCGGCTGTCCACTAAGTTGAAATGTGACAAGATATTTTAAAAACTCACCAAACTCTTAAACCCTAGACATGGATAAATATGTTATATAATGAACAATCAATTTTGAAACTTCTTTAGCTACTACAAAGAAGAACAAGGGTGCTGAAAATGTTGAAGTTACCGACATTTCGTTTTCCAGAAGTAACAACAGAAGATTGTACTAGTAATTCATTTATCATTGATTACAATGAAATGTATAATGATAATTATTTGTACTCGTGTACTTGACTATACACAATAACCCGTGATTTAATAAACACCCGCAATTCAAACCCATGATAAGTTGTTTACAAATTGTTCATCTAAACAACCACCATCGAACAGGTAACTCAACATTTCACTTAGTGAAACAGAGTAATCGCAAACAAGACAATCATACCGACCGTAAAATTTGCGGAACGTTGACATCAAACGCGGTTTTCGATATCCCTGTGTCAAAAATTTGTCAGTGAGTAATTTACTTCTGCATATGAAATGTTCATATGTTGAAAACGCCCTGACATATCTGATCAGCTGTGAAAAATAAACTCCATATGCAGGTGATGATAGGGAATTATTACTTAAATGTGTAAAATTAACGGTGGGAAAGCCGAAATCGTCGCGTTTGTCGTATAGATTAGTTGTTAATTTCCCTCTGTGTGTATAGTAAGTAAAATGTCTAAGTACGAAGCGTGTGTGTTTGATTCTGTTGTATCTTTAATTTCTAGTTCACCGGTATATATCGCATTGTCATATGAATGAAAATTGTCATTATTAATTGACAAAATGTCGTCGATATATCTAAATGTCAAATCAAAGGACGCCGCTAACTTTCTTCTTTTGATTCATCAGCTTCTGAATTAAGTCTGCTTCGTATAAATAAAGGAATATGTCAATCAATAAGGAGCACAATTAGTTACAGTAGGAATGCCGACAGTTTGTTGAAAGACCACGTCTCCGAACATTGCAAACATAAAAATATTTTTTTTATGTGGAATTGTTGTGTAAAGAGTAGAGAAGTCGTATGTTTTGATACTGTGAATCTGACAAAAACCGCGTGCCTTCAAATTTTCTAAAAGTTGTTTAGAATTTTTAAGTATCCACACCACATCTGATTTACACCGCTTATTAAGCTACTGTACTGTACTGCTGAAGTTTCTCCTTAACGACTGTTAGTATCTTGGTAAGGAGTAAAGACAAATGTTTAATGCAACATTTGCTGGATCCTGCTATGTACCTCTGCTTATATGTGGTATTGTGAAGTTTAGGTATACAATATAAATATAGTAGCTCAAAATTAGTATCGGTTGCAGGTACATCAAAAGAATGTAATACGGACACGTGATTCTGAAAGATCTCGACAGTTTGCTGAAAGACCACGTTTCCGAACATTACAAATATATTGTCTATTAGAAATTCCAGCATCTTTTTATCAACTTCAATGTATTTATGTGTAGAATCGGAGTGGTGTTGGACAAAATAAGTATCATGATAACTGATAACCAATCATTAGAGATTTAAATTTCCGGGTACCACTTTTAATGGAAAAACAGTTGTCTATGATGTTTTAATTGTATCTCTTTTAATTTTTTAAGTGGAATTGTTGTGTATGCTTTCAAATGTTCTAAAAGTTGTTTAGAATTTTTAAGTATCCACATCTGATTTACACCGCGTCTGGAATAAGAAACTGTACGGTACTGCTGAAGTTTCTCCTTAACGGTTGTTGGTATCTTGGTAAGGAGTGAAAATATAGATTTGGTAGAACATTTGCTGGATCCTGCTATTTACCTCTGCTTATATGGGGTTTTGTGAAGTTAAGGTATCCAATATAAATATAGTAGCTCAAAATCAGTATCGGTTGTAGGTCTATCAAAAGAATGTAATACGGACACGTGATTCTGAAGGATCTCGTCCTTTGAAAGTGGGCTACATGTGTATGTAGGGTTACCAGAATATGTATTAAACCCTAGTTCTTCTAATAAACAATTATAGTAATGTGCCTTACAAATAAAAACTTAAAGCTTTGTCTGCTGGGACCAGTACATATTGGTCATGTAATCTATCCAGCTCGGTTACCACTTCTGGATCACTAAATACAGAGGGAAAACATGCTTTCGTAGTTCCTTAAGTTTTCGAATACGAGATTTTATTCACCATCGTATAGCTTTTAGCCATTAGCCAAGTGTTTGGTTCCACGTCTTTATGATTGGCCCATCGACTGGCATAATCTTCGACGGAATTCATAAATAAACTTAAATTTTGTCACCAATATATAGTTCTCCGACTAGAAAAGCTTGAATTAATTCAAAACAAACAAATGTCTAATCTCGCACGAACTTGAAGATAGACATAAGTACAAACGTAACATAATGTTAAATGTGAATGAACAAAGTTAACTGTGAACAAATGTGCTGATTACATAAAACTTTGAAGTACAAACGTAACATAATGTTAAATGTGAAGGAACAAAGTTAACTGTGAACAAATGTGCTGATTACATAAAACGTTTAAGTACAAAAGTAACATAATGTTAAATGTGACATAATGTTAAATGTGTATGAACAAAATTAACCGTGAACAAATGTGCTGATTACATAAAACGTTTAAGTACAAAATAACATAATGTTAAATGTGTATGAACAAAATTAACTGTGAACAAATGTGCTGATTACATAAAACGTTTAAGTACAAAATAACATAATGTTAAATGTGTATGAACAAAATTAACTGTGAACAAATGTACTGATTACATAAAACTTTTAAGTACAAATGTACTTATTTATACTGAATGTTCTGAATAAAGATAGTATTCAATGATCATTTTATTATGAAAGCCACAATGATAAAAATACTTTCCTTATATTTGTTTAAAAATTAGTTATGGAAGTTTTGGTTTTCTTACGGGTACAACTCGTCTAACACATAATTTTGAAGCACTTTTTATGCCAATTTGAATATGGCAATTTGTCGACATGACAGACGAGCAAGTGATTGACAATGGTATGACTGAAGTGTTAGTCTAGATGGTTTGACGACTGTAGTCAAAGTAAAAACTTGGGTAAGCAAGGTGACATTACCTGTCTCGGCGAATCAGTATGGAATGTATCATATATCACAAAATAACAAAACATATATAATGAGATTATTTATTGATATAAACGAGATTAACGTCCTACGCATTCAGATGGTGGAATGAATACCATTGGGTCAGCAATACCGATGTTTAGATCAAAGAAACTGAAAAAGACAGTATTGTCAGAAGTCAAGTATTAAACACAGTTATGAATATGCATTTTTTTTAGATTATGTCATGTTATAAATAGATTAAGAATAGTTAACATTTCATATATAGTTTATATTAATAAACGCAATTGCACTATAAGTGTCAGAGATTCTTAATTATGATGAAGTATGATTATCACTAAAAAAATAATAAAAGTGTATTTACTTATTCATTACGAAGCCATCCTCTTTACTGAAGAACCCGCTGCTGACTGGGAAGCAATCGGGATATGTAACATCACCAAAGAATTTGGTTCCATCTGGGAATTCACCGTCAAAATTTTCAATTACCACACTCTCTCCTGGAACTCCAGCAGCGCCAATTGTAGCCTCACCAGTGAAATTTGCCATTGGAGGAACTCCAAAATGTCTGAATGGACGAGTTAAAATTGTTACATTGCACTTCCTGGTTTTAAGATTGAGTTTGTATTCCTTACCCTGAAGAAATTTAAAGCATGTAAACGTGAAAATGACTCAATAATAAACAATAGGTAATTTAATCATAAAGCAGATATGTGTTACAAAATAACGCAATAAAGTAACTAGTAAGTTTGCTGACTTGATTGTAAATAATATTTATACCGCTGATTATTTATACTAAAGTAATATTTCGAATGGATGCCAACATTTAAATTCCAAAGCAAGATAGTCATCTTTTTACAGTGGTAACTCTTAGGCGTATTTTGGACTACATTTATGATATTTATTGGCCTTGTATGATACCACTTTTGTGTTTCAGAACTCTTCATCTATTTAAATTCTCAACTGATGAGGTCTTATTGGGAAATTATTTTGGCTCCCAGGTTTTACAAAGATACAACTTTGTAGTATATGTATGATAGCACACTTTATACAATATATCAATTTACAACAAATGAAAAAATGTCGCACTAGACTTTGGTTCATACTGGAGTATGTATAGGAGTGTCTCACAATAGTATCCAGTTATAGTTATTCAATTTGTAATTTGGTACAGGAACAACAACAGACTTGGATTGTTTTAAATTATATATTAATTTATATAGCGACACATCCTAATGTCTATAACTGATGTTGCATTCGTAAAGGTATATCTGATAATATATGATCTATTGCTATTGGATCTTTAAATCTATGTAGAACTTTCCATCATAACTAACGATGATATTAGTCTTTTTATTGTAGGTGTAGAGTCAAACGAATGTTTAACTGTGTCAACATCGTGTAAATGTGTCAATATTGACTAACACCAACATCAATTTACCGATAATAGCAACTACAGAATGCATATTATGTGTCTGTAACCTTTGATGTTTATTTATTTCAGTGCAATATCAGTTTTACGCAGTTTCTATCAAGTTCATCGATAACAGCGTTAGTCAGGTTATTTTCACAGAAAAGAGCTTTTCCCGTCCCGAATGGGAAATCAAGTTTCTACAAACACTGTTCGGTCCTCCTTATTTGCTAAAGCCAAATATTAGACTTTTTAAAAGTAGTATATGACCTACGACTTACAATGTTGTGAAGGTACAGAGTATCGTAGAATTCTTTGTCACTTCCCTCTTGGAGCTCCTCAATGATTCTTACTCTTGTGGCGTATTCATCATAACTTACTTTACCAAAACGGCCAAATTGCTTTTCTCTATCAGTCTGTAGAACAAAAATCATTAACATGACTAAATATTTAATTAAAATCAAAGTCTCGATACCATGGTAATGCTATATCTTTACCTTCAATTATATACACAGCAGATACGATAAAATAGTTTAGCTTACTTTATCATAGCAATATGATATCATATGCAATACTTACTGTGAGTATTCGTCCTTCCCACTGTTTTGGAGACTCTAAAAATAAATAATTTTGTACTATGAATACAAAAAAGATAACGTCTTTTAAAACTTGACCGTATTTTGATAGATAAGAAAGATGTGTGACAGATATAACAAGATTTGACTCGCTACGTTATCTTTGGTGACAATATGTAACATAGTTCTGATAAGATAACCCATACTTGAATACAGTCTTAGATGGCCACGTGTAGAGTTTATATATATCACGTTTAAATAAATAAATGTGGTTTAGTACAGCAATTGAGTCAACCATCGCCATTTTACCACAGCTTTCTATGTTAAACCAACGTTTTTTACCTGCAACAATTCTTGTCAAAATTCACATAGTTATAAAAGTTCATAATAATATTATATTAGTTTTAAACTCCTTTGAAACTTTATTTCTGAGATGCAACATTTCTTTTTTGTAGTAACTATGTTGGTGACACCACATACTAAAAACAAAGAAAGAAATGACATTGTAAATGTCGGTTGTCACTTAGAAATACTTGCAGTGTTCATTAAAAGAAAGTGACACATTTCAAATCAATTCAGAGAGATAGTCCTGGACTTCAACAAAAATATGCAAAAGTATACAAGATTTCCCTGAGTATTGTAAGCCAGGCCAATTAATTCTAAAAAGTTGATTGAACATAGAAAGCTACCTGAAAATGATTTCAGTTGATTCAATTTTGGCACGGTGCTGTAGTATTTTAAATCTGCGGTCATAAACTGCACATTAGTACTAACTTCGTGTTTGTCATTACCATATCACAAGTAATGCCATTTACACTCACAACAAAGGTTTATTACTGATGTATTTGTTCATGAATTTTAGAATGTAAGAAATGAGATAAATATTGATGAAAACGGAAACAGAATGTGAAAGGGAAATATTCACGTGTATATAAAATTGTGAATCGTTATTTCCCTATGTTAGTTCTTCACCGTGTCACGTGATCATAGCCTACTTATGCAATTTCACAACTTCAAAGCCAGGATTAATATGTTGTTTTTGTATGATATTGCCTAAAACTTGATAAATTGCAATATGTGACTTCGTAAGCATATGGAATATTAATTCTGAAATTAAAATTTATTCTATGATAACTGAATTTTCATCGTTTGCCTTAAACATTCTGTTTGGTAACACGAATCTGAAATTTAACATACCGGTACTTCATGCACACAAATTCGTTCATGTACAAGACATTGCATGATCACTTATGTTAAACATAGGTACTTTAGTACACACTCATATACGTATACTTATAATAAATATCATTTCACAAAATCTTACCACATGGTTTAGGAGCTTGTGCTGCCACCGCAACAATCAAAACACAGAAAGCCAAAATGCTCTTCATGGTGGTAAAGCTATTGCGACAAGTAAGCGGACGACTGGTGAATAATGTCAAGTGACTCTCCTTATGTACGACGTTTATCTGAAGCTTATCTAAACGGGACATAATTAACATAGGTTCACTGTACGTTTTTATCTCAATTGAAACGAAATTTCATAATAATATCTTATGTTTGAATTACATATATGTTTCCGAATATTTCTACCTAGGACATACAATCTTTTATTCTCTAGTAAACGTTATCAAATCGTCATTCTGTAATAGTTGTACGAAGTAAACAAACTCCTTTTTTATAATGGAGCTGAAAACGTAAATATAGATTTGAATTATTGAAAATGAAAAGTTTTACCATACCAAAATTACCAACTTTATGTAATATACATATATTTGTCCTATTGCTGCTGAATCAGTCATTTATAAATTTTGGTTTAGCTTATTAGAATAATAGTCAAGCATGTACTGCATGATATATGGTAATCTCTTTAAAACGTATCAGCTGCATATCTGAGGCCAGGGCCATAAAACTATTCTCAGACAAATGTTTTACTCAACTTCAAGATTTTACTCAAATCTTGAGATTTTACTCAACTTGGGTAAAGTTGTGGACCATAAAGAAATTCTCAGACAAATTGCTTTCTCAAATAATTATATACAATCTGTAGTGGACTTAAGTCGTTTTATGGTTCGCGATTTTTCACTTTTTACTCAGATCAGTAAACTTTTAACTTTTGAGAAAAAAAATTGTCTGAGAGTTTTCATTGTTTGATAATATGGTATCGAGCCCTGATCAATTTCATTATCTTACATACTATGATAACCTGCCGTAACTAAGTAATGGAGCGTTACGTATACAGAGGAAGGATTTGAGTTCAATACAGTTAAAAAGTACCAAGTACTATAAAAATGAAACCCATGGTATATTGGACTAGAGTTAAACCAAACGATTCGTGGTAGACGGGAAAATCTCATATGATTGTATGAAGTCCATAACACACTTAAAGTGGCACTTCATTTATAGGTATCAAGAAGAGAAGATAATTGCATTTCATACCCGGACATTTAGATCCGATGTGACAGGAAATTGCTTCAATTTTTTTTGTCTCCGACTAATTTTATGTTTAACATTTTAACCACATATGAATAAGATAATCAAACAATATGACGTTAAATGTTAGTATTATGTGCAACTTGAAAATTCCGTACTTGAAGTCTCTCACTTCCTGTCAACACAGATTTGAGTCCCGTTGGAACCTAAGCTGGTTTTTGTGAGAAGGTTTGCCAGTTTACTTGCGGTGGTTAAGGCCGGTGGTCTACTCTCGGGCACTTTGTATTCGGGTTCTCTCATCCACCATTAAAAGAGGCCGCCACCATATACCTAAAAATGTTGAGTGTGTCGTAAAACACTATTCAAAATTAAATTAAAAATAATTCCGCACTGCCTGTTTTTGCCCTTTACATTGCGAAAGAGTCTTTCAGGCTCATAAGTCACATTGAAATCGTGTAGCATAATTTGACAGTATATAAACAGTATAAAATTTAACATTGCTATTGGGTGATGCAGGTTGTTTTATCATTTCAACTGTTTATTTTTGTTTTGCGTTTTGTTTTGTTTTTCAATTGTAGATGGATGCGACCTTTCTCACTAACTTAGGTGCGTGACCTAAATTTCTTATATATTTGTATTTGTCGCCCTGAATGTTCTTGACTTTTGAATGTTAAAGATGTACTGCATACATTTATTGCCATTACAACCAGGACAATAAATTGTTTATTATACCAATATGAAAAACTCAAAACGTAAACAACCTCCATTACAGTTTAAAGAATATTTTATTCAAACCATTATTTTCCAAGAAGTATATAATAAAAGCTTCACTTTCATGGTCCATTAGTTGTTTCGTATCAAGAACAATAAGTATAGTGGGGTTCCGAATTCGAGGAAATATGGCAGAGAAAATGGAGCGCGTGAGGGAGACTTGACGTTTCTGTTCCTGGTCACGTGAATACATTTGTCCAATAAGGATTAAGAATCTAACATAGAGGTATAATAATACTTACATAATGATATAAAAATTTCAGATACCAAAGTATAAATCAATAGAATGTCCAGGACATAGATACAAATCCGGTAAAAATGGACAAACACAGACCTCTGGAAACCAAGAGGTGGGATCAGGTGCCATGGAGGAGTAAGCATCCCCTGTCGACCGGTCACACCCGCCGTGAGTCTACAGTCAAGTCCAATGAAACAAGTGAGGAGTGTATCCTCGTCACAATTGGTACAGACGTCTCAACAACCACCAACGAAAAGGCAACTCAACATTTCACTTAGTGAAACAGAGTAGTCGCAAACAAGACTATTATACCGACCGTAAAATTTGCGGAACGTTGACATTAAACGCGGTGCAATAGAGAGCTATTCTAATTATACTTTATCTCCATTGAAAATGCAGATAAGAAGATATAATTTTATTTTTGATGAAGGTAAAATGCACTATAAATTGGTTATCGGCGATGCATTTTTAAAATTATCGTGATATATATGTAAAATGAAATAATTCCATCTCTATTATTGGAATGTCTTTTTATTTCGACGATAACACAATTGAAGTTTTCGTTCTTAGAACAATGTTTTCTCAAACTTCAACGGTGTGTATTGAAAGAATTACTAAAAATATTCATTGTTTACCATAGACTGGACTTTGGTCGATTCGGTTGAATGAGTCAAATCCATTCTAATGTTTTCTGACAGCAATGATAAAGTCGCTATGAGAAATTTTTTGTATCATCTGGAAAATATCATACAGTGAATTGATTTAAAAAGTAATCCCGAATTAAGACGCACAGTGTTGAAGTAGAGATATACCTAAAATGTTTTTGTGTTATATAGACTATCTAAAACAAAGGCAGAAAATATGGAATTCCAAGATTTAACCAAAAGCATATGACTCAAAGATCTGTGGAAGAGAACCTTTAACAAGCTGTTCGGAAACAAAAATCATTGAATGTTAGCTTGCAATGAATTGCAGACGTGTTTTGAAATGATATGCTGGCATTCCGATGGGGAACAGCTATGCTCCTTTTTATATATTCATCAAGGGCATATTTTGCAGACATGGTTTCATGGAAAAGTGAAAAGCAGCTAACGTTAATGATTCCCGTCATCTTTGTTATGTTAGATGATACCATACAATGCACTGAATAATTAAGTATGTTACTCTCATTTTCCCGCAATATGACGAAAACTGTTGACATATTTTAATCTGTCTCATATATTTTCTTAAATCTAGATCTTGAAATCTTGATAATATCTGCGTGTTTGCGTAGCAATATGGCAGCATCACATGTTTCTTGTAATTTAGTTGATATCAACTATTATGAATCTCTAGATATAGATGCAATCGATTCAGCACAAATTTATTTATAGTCACATTGAAATCTCCTCCCCTTTTACTGTATCGTCAAGATTTGGTTGACCGTTATGAAATATTTGTGTCACAGATAACAGTTATGTCCAGATTATTATAGCGCTTTTTATCTTCTTTATCTCTTTTATGGCTTTATGAAATTCATCTTATCACCAGATTGGACGAAGACACACAATGACCAACACACTTATGCTAAAATGTAGAACAGAATATTCTGTTTGTTACCTGTCATGAAATCCTCAGTCATTGTACTGCTGTTTGTCAGTTCAGCTTTTTTAATTTTAGATGCGTTGTTGTCCATGTTATATAATTTTCCTACTTCATGTTATCATGGATGGTTCATTTGCCTATATTTTGTTTTTAATCCACTGCTTCAGTTAAATAATCAAAACATTTAATCTCTTATGTCTGTAACTTTTTACATGAAGAAAATATTATGAAAAACACATTTAGACGTCACTTATTTTAAAATTTCTGAAACCGTTTTGACCACTAGTATTTATCAACTTTGCTAAAACGTCAATTATGTTTCAATGGCTTCTTATTAAATAAAAATCAGTAAAACGCTGTCAATCGAAAGATTGCCGCCAACGTCAATTTGAACTGATGAATAACGTTTCTGATACGGGAATATCTTATTTTCCTTGTGCAGAATTATAAATAGCGTTTAAACTTTTCGTGTCTCAGGTAGAATAGTTTGACTAAGAAAGTGAATAACACTGCCGGTCAAGGTCATTTCACATTTCAGATAAAAGATTCTAATCAACATACAAGTACTGTGAGCAATATTACGTAGTCTGAATGTACTGTGAGCAATATTACGTGTTGTGAGCAATATCACGTACTGTAATTGAACTGTGAGCTATATTACGTACTGTAAATATACTGGGAGCAATATTATGTACTTTGGCTGTACTGTGAGCAAAATTAAATACTGTGAACAATATTACATACTGAGAATGTACTGTGAGCAGTATTATGTACTGTGAGAAATGAATGTTACGCACTGTGAATGCACTGTGAGCAATATTACGCACTGAAAATGCACTGTGAGAAATATTATGTACTGTGAGCAATATTACATACTAAAAATGTACTGTGAGCAATATTTGTACTGTGAGAAATGAATGTTACGCACTGTGAATGCACTGTGAGCAATATTACGCACTGAAAATGCACTGTGAGAAATATTATGTACTGTGAGCAATATCATGTTCTGTGAACAATATTGCATACTGAAAATGTACTGTGAGCAATATTATATGCTGTGAGAAATGAATGTTACGTACCGTGAAGCACTGTGAGCAATATTACGTATCGTGAATGTACTTTGGTCAATATTACATAATGTGTATGTACTGTGACCAATATTATGTACAGTGAATGTACTGTAAGAAATAAATGTTACTTACTGTGAATGATCTATGAGCGATATTACGAGTTGTGAATGTAGTATGAGCAATGTTATGAAGACGAAACATTTATGAAAGGTACAGGGTTGAAAATAAATAATGAATTTAGTTATAAAAACTTGCGCATACAATAATAAGGACTCGTAATCCTGTCAATCAAAAACTGCTTTGTTTGTTAAATGTAGAAGGTATATTTGTCGCACACCAAGATCACATTAATGGGTTAACTTATAAAAATCGCAGACACCACAGTACTACTCGAAAGAAGGTTCAAGAGACAAAATACAAATCAGGTGAAAACTGGACATACACGGACCTAAGAAAATGGTGCCATGGAGGAGTAAGCATCCACTGTCAACTTACTTTAGTCAGTTAAACCAAGTTTTTCTTATTAACTCACATTAACTGGAGAAAAACAAGGCTCAACAGAAAAATAAGGTTTTACCCATTAATGTTACTGAGGCGTGTCATATATATCATATACATATATATATATATATATATATATATATATATATATATATATATATATATATATAATATATATGTCATACTTAACCTGTCAATTTTAATTCTTTTTAAATCTACACACTGTATAGTAATAGGCAGTAATTTACACACACACACACACACACACACACACACACACACACACACACACACACACACACACACACACATATATATATATATATATATATATATATATATGTATATAATTATATAATACTCGCAGTATTATTATTCGCTATATTCGCGGTGTTGACAAATCTGTGAATTTAAGAAAAACTTTTTGATGAAGCAATACACACACAGATATATATATATATATATGTGTGTGTGTGTGTGTGTTTTTCATTAAAAAAGTTTTTCTTAAATTCACATATTTGTCAACACCGTGAATATAGCGAATAATAATACTGCGAGTTATATCCCCACTGTACAGTACCAAAATAAGCAATGATAGTATGAGCCACGAAACATTAATAATAGATTACGATGCTATAATCTTATGTTTAATTAAAAGACTTTCACAGTCTGGAATTTGAAATGGAGAAGATGTTTTTCATATTACCTTTCCCTTACCAAATTATTAAAGATAAAATCAGACTTACTACTCGGGTTACTAAAACATAAAACAAAGGTCACAGAGACATATAACAAAGGTTATTGAGACATAGAACAATAGTCACAGAGACATAAAACAAAGGTCACTGAAACATAAAACAAAGGTCACTGAGACATAAAACAAAAGTCACCGAGACATAAAACAAAGGTCACTGAGACATAAAACAAAAGTCACCGAGACATAAAACATAGACCACAGAGACATAAAACAAAGATAATGTTTTGCCACTGATTTAAGTATTGTATTTAAGTTTTACTCATACGTGGTGATGTCCATGAGTCAATTGTCTATAATTATCTATTGAAATCGTAACCAAGGAATTTTTATGGTTGATACGGGGATCTTATTAAACAATATGAAGTCCCCTCTCAGGAATATTATATAGTATTCTGGAACACGACCATATACAGTAACTCCCTTTCGCCAATTAAATATAAAACTAATTGATGACATTTTCATCCGAGCTAGACATTTTCACCGAACTCGAGAGGTTCCCATGTAACATTTGCAACTGGTGTGGTGTGCTAACAGGGGACGACGCCAACTCTTTCCGGACACCTGGTCCCATCATGTTTGGAATTCGCAATTGTTCTTCATCTTGAAGACCATTTGTATATATGTTGAAACACGATTCCCCGGATTCTTATGGCACTAAGTACATTGTAGATACATTGTAGATTTGACGATTGGAAAGCCTAAATCATCATGGATGTCGTATAGGTTTGTTGTCGATTCTGTTGTGCGACTCTGTTATGTAACATGTCCAAGTAGGTGTTTATGCATGTATCTGTAGTTACTTTAATTTTTTAACGTCACTGGAATATATCGCCCTCGCATAAACGTTGAAATTGTTTTGCATTGAATGACTAAAATCTAAATTAAATTTTGAATAATTTGAATGGAAAATATAAAGAAAAGATATGAATTAAATGATCCAATATGCCGGACGTATTTAACATATAAACATTTTATATTCAGACGTAAACTATTCACTGACAAATTATTGATACAGGGATATCGAAAACTGCGTTTGATGTCAACGTTCCGCAAAATTTACGGTCGGTACAACAGTCTTGTTTGCAACTACTCTGTTTCACTAAGTGAATTGTCGAGTTACCTGTTCGATGACAGTTGTTGAGACGACTGTACCAATTATGACGAAGATTCGTTCCTCACGTATTTCATTTTGATTTGACTGTGGGCTCACGGCGGGTGTGACCGGTCGACAGGCGATGCTTACTCCTCCATGACACCTGATCCCAACTCTTGATTTCAAGAGGTCCGTATTTGTCCATTTTTTTACCAGATTTGTACCTATATCTTGGACATCCTATTGATTTATACTTTGGTATCTGACATTTATTATATATTAAAACAGATTATGATCTAATTGATAAATTCAGTAAATAACACGTTATAATTGTAATAATGAATTTCAACAACACTACGCAAGATTTCGTTTATGAATAGACAGGTACCCATTGTGTAAATTTAAAATGATAAGCATGACGATTACTGCTTGGGTTTGGATCGTACGTGTACACAACGGAATCTTTCAATACGGTCAATTTCAACATGCCAAATGTAACGCATTTATGTCTGATCACTCTGTGCAGCACAAAAACTAATGCAAGACTAACTATTCGGAAAAAACTATTATATTTGCACGAGGACACCACTACAATGTATATGTGAATTGTAAAAATGATGGCTATAGGAATTCCTGCACGAAAACAAAAAAATACATTTTGATAGATGATTATGGTTTTACTTAGTTGAATGTTACCGGCAAACTTTCAATTCTTTCTGTCCTGTCGTCAAATTTACATCTTATCAGCTGAACATGTAATCTTACCATATGGTGGTTTTAAATATATTCCTGGGATAACATGCACATGTTTAAATTGTCTAGTCTGAGCATTTTAACTTTTGTGTCACTTGATTCAAAAGCTTAGTATTCTAATTTGCACGGGTGCAAAATAAAAAGTAACAAACACAGTCGTGTTTATACAATATATTTATACTTTTCCGTTTTTTAATTTGAATATTTACTTCTGACCATTATGTAACCGAGGTGATATAGTAATGGATCTGTTTTATCATAATTATGAGTGCTGAGTTAGAGAATCAATAAATACCCATAAATTGAAAATACTAAACTCTCAGAACTTCTGCACTTTACCCTCGAAATATGTGCAGTTTAACCCCAAAACGTGTGCACTATGCCTTCAAAATGTGTGCACTTTACCCTCAGAACGTATGCACTATGCCTTCAAAACATGTGCACTTTACCCTCAAAGCGTATGCACTATGCCTTCAAAACTCGTGCACTTATCATCATAATGTGTGCATACGAGAAAATATCAACAAAGAATTATATGTAGAAAATGAGAAGGCCTCAGTTGTGGAAATATTGATATATTATTGCCTTGCCCTCTCACGAGAGAAAACCGTTCCGACTATACCTCTCCAGACAAAATTTTGGAGACTGGTTCACAACGGAAAGGGTTATAGTAGATTTAATACAGCACGTGTCAAACTTTAAGCCCCAAATATTTTACTTTTTCAGTAATGTTCATATTGCCTGTTTGATGGGTTTGTAACATTCGATGTCTTGATAATATTTGTTTGCAAACGCAATCTAGCAAAGGGGACATAACTATAACAGTGTATAGTATTCCTCTGAGGAAAGTGATCGATTAAGAAAAGTGCCCGTATAACTACCCGTTGTCAAGAGTGGATAGAGACAACACTGGTTAGACAGCATGTATTTAACGAATCATAATCCCAGAAAATGCAGAATATGTGTTGTACTGTGAAGTATAACGCAAGATTGATCTGTAATATCGACAACACACAATGTTGATTTCGATAGTGCATGTTACCTTACAGCACGATTTTTGCGTTATGTCAGAAAGGTGATATTGAAATCTTCACGTGTTCATGATTCAGGACAAAGTTTCAATTCCAAAAGTTTATGAATACTTTAGCACTTTGATATTATCCTCTCCCGTAATAACTTTCAGATGGATTTTTTTGTATAAAGTGCAAACCGATTTTAAATATTACGAAATGCCAGTGGAAATCTGCTAATATAAAGGATGATAAATAGATGACAGTCTTCAATTGAACGTCTATATATATGTGTGTATATATAATTGCAAACAAAACGAAACGTATCAAATCACTACCACTACAACGACAACAACAACAACGACGACGACGACGACGACAGCAGCAATGTTTAGACTATTGTTAGTGTACATTTACGAAATTGTAGATGAACGTATTTAGCATAAATACTATATTTTCCATTTGATATGTAAATATAATACATAATTTACTAATATATATTAACAAAATGTTTAATTGGAATATTGAAACAGCTACAGATATAAAAGCAATATAACTGACTTTAATTAATATACTTGTGAAGTTTAATTAACATTTAATTGTATTTTGATATCCATTCTGCTAAATTTTGCGTTATTAAGATAATATTAACCCATTATTTTTCCTCTTTGTCAGCCAGCAATTCCCATCTTTGTGTTTGACCTTTCCCATGACTATTTATGTAAATTTTATGTAAACTGCAAAATGTGTTCTATTACATATGCAAATAAAATAACATAAATGATTGATCTAACTGTAGCTTTAGACGACGAGTTTTCAGAACAGTGACTACATTCATTTGACTTGGGTATAGGAACTATGGAGGCGCGTTGTGTGGAGTAGGACTGTGCTATCCTGATTGCCAACATGTTTGATGATTTGGACGAATCAAGAACCAATTTCAAATCAAAAGACGCAATTTGTGTTTGTTTTATCTCCATCGAACCTTCGGAGAAACTGAAATCCAAAGAGCCACCATAGTAATCTACCCCAGTTATATTAAAGACAGTTATAGATGGAGGCAACATTCCATTAAATTCCAGTCGATCCGGGTATATTCTAAATCCACCATACCCAAATATCAATGATTGTAGATAGCCACCCATTCCAGTTATGAAATTCACGGCACCCCTTCCTCCTATGACTTCTGTCCATATCTGAAATACAACACAATAATATATATATGTAATCATTTATTTAGAGTTGGGTAAGGATTTTTGATTTGACACTACTGTATGTAACAAACCTAACGGTAGTAGCTATTGTTGTATTGATAAAAAATGTTATTATATAAATATCACAGATATCAAAGTATTAATCTCCAGGATGTTCAGGATCCAATATACAAATCTGGTGTATATTAGACAAACACTGACTTCTGGAAATCTGGACGTGAGGTCAGATGCCATGGGAGAGTAAGCAATGCTACACACAACCGATGCAAACGACTCAACAACCGCTAACGAACAGGTTACTCAAAATTTCATTTAGTGAAACGTAGTAATTGCAAACAAGGTCATTATACCGACCGTGAAATTTACGGAAAGTTGACATCAAACGCGATTATCGATATCCCTGTGACAACAAAATTATCATTAAGTAGTTTCGCTGTAGATGAAATGCTGATACTAGAACACGCCCTGACATTTGTATCATTTGTGAAATATAAACACCATATACAGGCGATAGCGGGTTATTATTACTTAAATGTGGAAAATTTACGATTGAGAAGCTGGAATAGTCGCGTTTGTCGTATAGCACGATTGTTAATGTAAGAAAACTGTCCAAAATAGGAAGGGTGTGTGCGTAACTCTGTGATTCTAATTTCTATTACTCTATTCTAATTTAAAAAAAAAACATGGTAAGATTGTCAGTGTCAGAGACATAATTACCTATAACTATGTAACAAACAAACCTCTGTACACATCTATTTGTCCGTTCTATTCCTTCCGATCATTGAAATAGATATTATTTGTGTGATTGGTCAACAGGGGATGCTTACTCCTCAATGGTACTTGATCCCACCATATTTGCACATACACACAATCACACAGACACACACACACACATATATATATATATATACTCGAGAATTTTTTATGAATATCTCTCTATTGATAATGGTTTTACCTATGTCTAATGTGTTATGGAATTTTACATACGGATTCAAGTGAATGCAATGACGTCATCTTTACATCGATTGATTCAAACTGAAAGTCTTTACATAATGTCGATATAATTGTATTCAGTCAATTGAAAAGTGCCCGCGCAATTAGGAAAATTAAATGTGTTTCAGTAAATTATGTTATATTGATTACATTCTGATGTAATTTGAAATTGAATTAATGGATCATGAATGTACAAAATAGATTTCCGTGAATGCATTTGAATTGTATGTACAATAAAAATTCATTCGAGCAACAGAAAAATATGACATGAGATAACGCAAGATGGTTCATTCTATCTGTCTTACTCTTTCTCTCACATACAATTTCAATATCACCATGACGGTTTAAATGTCATACACATGAAACCAAAATTATACTTTTGTAAACAGGACGTTCATGTTCAAGACGATCGTATCTGTCAGTAAGACTTCATCAGTAGAGCTTGAATATGAAACAGATGTAGAGTTCCGAAACAAAAAGTGGTATCATACAAGGCCAAAAACAAAAGAATAAAGTACCAATATTAAAATTTTGAATACGTCTGTAAATAGATGAAAATCTGAGCTTGTAAACGTCGTAATAAAGTAAATGATGGTACCAAATAACAATAGCCAGGGTGGCTAAAGAAAAATGTGATTTCAGAAAATAAAAAGATTACCTTTAATTTTGAATATTTTCTATCTAAAAGTATCTATTTCTGCATCTAAAATTTCAAATTTATGACACAATATTCATCACCTAAAGTATCCATAGAAACTTCGGTAAAGTTAAGGAAGCGTCTCTTGGTATCGAGGTAATTCCCTTTTTTCCTATAGCATCGTTTTTCCCGAGGTTTCCTGTAGTGTAGTTTACTAATGGTAACTCATGGTGGATTTCATAATGAATAACGCTAAAATATTAGAATTTTCTATTTAAATGATTCACAAATAACCTGCCAAAATTTATTTAAAAATTTGGGCTTTTTTGGTGATATTTATTATTTCTTTTTAGAGTTGCCTCCCTTAAAGCGGAATTTTTATGTCTATCAGACACAACACAGTCATTATTGTGTTTTGTCGTTACAGGTTTCTATGTATAATCATATGAAACATAGGCTTGCTGTTTTAATACTTTGCTTTTATTTTTTTTAATGATCTTTGTTAAGTAATGTTTCTTACTTTTCTATACACTTCGAGACGGTCCAAACAGTTTCTTTTAGAGCTATTATAAACATAATACCAAAGTCATAATGCTCAAGACGATATCGTTTCTGTCAATTAGACTGAGCTCCAATTTTTCTTAAAAAAGTGGTGTCATACAAGGCCAAATAATATCTCTAAAAGCACCTATGATCCGTCTTTAACCACTGTAATAAAAATGACTATCTTAGCTTTAGAAAATTTTCGAATTAAAATAGAGCTGTGACCATTTGATCAAGGTCAACTTCATACTGAAATCAAAACACCCGACGACGAGTTTTTATTTCTTACAAGTTTTGATTTGTCTGATATAATTTCATAGTGGTGTTCGTGTATCGATGGTGAGATTTCACAAATAATTGCAACATTCTCACAGTAACGGTTAAAATTCGGCTGAATATTGTCATGTTAGGTAAAAAAAAAAACGATTTCTTCTGTGAAATATACTATTGGTTCCCAATCTGAAATATCCCGAGACCCTCAGTTTCATTATACTATGACACCAACCACCGCCATATATATATATATATATATATATATATATATATATATATATATATATATATATATATATATATATATATATATATATATATATATATATATAATCCAACTTACATTAAATGGAGGGACAACATTTCCTAACTGCTTCTGAAAATACGTATCTGCACTTTGTACATCGTGCAATTCTAAATATCCAATTGCAAACATTCCCCACGTCATTGCCGGTCCACCTGGTGTTACCTACAATGTCAGTATTAATTCCTGAACCAATTCTACACTAAAAGATACTGTCCTATAAACAACAGAAATGAATATAACTACAGTCATTATCAATCTTGAAATAATTTAGACATTTACATCAATGTTAGATAATGACCACGGATCTCTAATATGTGTACAAGATGCTTTGACTCAATAAATCTTACAACAACTTGAGCGATGACAAAAGTTTGGACATTCAATGGAAATACCGTTAATAACAAAACAGGCAACTGCAAAATTCACTATAAGATACCAAATGTCTACTATCAGCTGACGTTTTATGTTTTTTTACGGTAAAGTATCGTGTTTATTTTATGATAATAATAATAATAATAATAATAATAATAATAATACATGTATATATATATATATATATATATATATATATATATATATATATATATATATATATATATCCATCGATATATATATATTCGAATAATATTTCGATACTTTCGATAGTATAATATATTAATATATATATATATATATATATATATATATATATATATATATATATATATATATATATATATATATATATATATATATATATATATATATATATATTATTCATATCGAATATGAATAAAGGTAGACGACTGTGGTCGATTTGATTGTTTTGATGTCAAAATAATTGCAACAATGAAAATTGAAAATAAAGACACATTTGTTTGATGAATTAAAAAAAAAATCGCACATTTTTATAATGGTCCAGATCATTACGCCGTACATCGACATCCATACTTTCTATGAGGGGATATCCAAGTAATACAACATCCGCTTGCTTGACAGTGATATCTATAATGAAGTAAAATTGTATCATTATTATAACTGGATAAATACGGGTCATAAAGGTAAACTCAGTTAATAACATTTCCTGGTGGGACTTTTTATTTTAAAGAAAATGTTGAGAGAGAGAGAGAGAGAGAGAGAGAGAGAGAGAGAGAGAGAGAGAGAGAGAGAGAGAGCTCTTTTAAAAATAAATTAATTTTCTGAGAATTAAGACATAATTGTACGATGTTTTAGGTAACTGCCTATACTTACTTTTGAGGTAGCTTTCATATTCTGGATGATACCGCAATTCGCCATCAAAAGGAATGTAAATTTTCGAAGCAACGTCTTCAAAGTGTAGATCTACAGGGCGATTGAACAGATTTGATATCAGTTTGGGGAGACGGAGACTTAATCTGGCCACAGCATTTGTATATACAGAATTGTCCACCGGCCAATGCCACTCATCGGGTGGCATGATATCTAGTAGAAATAAAAACAACAACAAATGACATATACCGTTCTCTGTTTGAATCTTTAAAATCATATTCTAATAAACATTATCATAACACAGTAATTACTTGAATAAAATATAATATTTACATATGTACATATCCAGAATTTCATAAAGACCTAAATATATACATACCCAGATTCAATTACTAATATATAAATACCCATTTCATCACTACATATATACATACCCAGAATATTAGCCCTACATATGTACATACCCAGAATTTCATAAAGACCTACAAATATACATACCCCGAATATAAAGCCCTCATAATACATACCCATATAATATAAAGACCTACATACTCCCAGAATTTCATAAAGCACTAAATATATACATACCCAGAATATTATAAAGCCCTAGAATTTCATAAAGCCCTACATATATACATACCCATAAATATTATAAAGCCCTACATATACCATACCCATTTCAATTAAAAGCACTACATATATATTCCCAGAATTCCATACCCTACATATACATACCCAGAATATTATAAAGCCCTACATATATACATACCCAGAATATTATTTCCCTACATATATCTCGACAATTCCATAAAGACCTACATATATACATACCAAGAATATTATAAAGCCCTACATATATACATACCCAGAATTCCATAAAGACCTACATATATACATACCAAGAATATTATAAAGCCCTACATATATACATACCCAGAATTCCATAAAGCCCTACATATATACATACCCAGAATATTATAAAGCCCTACATATATACATACCCAGAATATTATAAAGCCCGACATATATACATACCCAGAATATTATAAAGCCCTACATATATACATACCCAGAATATTATAAAGCCCTACATATATACATACCCAGAATATTATAAAGCCCTACATATATACATACCCAGAATTTCATAAAGCCCTACATATATACATACCCAGAATATTATAAAGCCCTACATATATACATACCCAGAATTCCATAAAGCGCTACATATATACATACCCAGAATATTATAAAGCCCTACATATATACATACCCAGAATATTATAAAGCCCTACATATATACATATCCAGCCCTACATATATACATACCCAGAATTACATAAAGCCCTACATATATACATACCCAGAATATCATAAAGCCCGACATATATACATACCCAGAAGTCCATAAAGACCTACATATATACATACCCAGAATATTATAAAGCCCTACATATATACATACCCATACCATAAAATACATATATACATACCCAGAATTCCATAAAGACCTACATATATACATACCCAGAATATTATAAAGCCCGACATATATACATACCCAGAATATTATAAAGCCCTACATATATACATACCCAGAATTCCATAAAGCCCGACATATATACATACCCAGAATTCCATAAAGACCTACATATATACATACCCAGAATATTATAAAGCCCGACATATATACATACCCAGAATTCCATAAAGACCTACATATATACATACCCAGAATATTATAAAGCCCTACATATATACATACCCAGAATTCCATAAAGCCCTACATATATACATACCCAGAATTCCATAAAGACCTACATATATACATACCCAGAATATTATAAAGCCCTACATATATACATACCCAGAATATTATAAAGCCCGACATAGATACATACCCAGAATTCCATAAAGCCCTACATATATACATACCCAGAATTGCATAAAGACCTACATATATACATACCCAGAATTCCATAAAGACCTACATATATACATACCCAGAATTCCATAAAGACCTACATATATACATACCCAGAATTCCATAAAGACCTACATATATACATACCCAGAATATTATAAAGACCGACATAAAGACCCAGAATATTTTAGCCCGACATATACATACCCAGAATATTATAAAGCCCGACATATATACATACCCAGAATTCCATAAAGACCTGAACTATTTTGGTATTTTACTCTTGATGCCCAAAAAGTTGCGATCTCTTTCACAGTTTCTTCCCCTCTCTCATCCACTAAGAATTTCAGGTCATTAGTCATAAGTAGGTACTGCCGGATCGCTAAAGCAATATCTCCTGTGTTATGTTGCTCATAGAAACCACTTTCAAAACTTGGACACACATCCAGACCTATTTGAAACGAAGAGGACACACGAAGATAATTATTTACTATAATACTGCAGTGGTACTGTATACCTAAACTTTTCTTTCATCATAGTATGATTATACTGACGTACTATACAATCTTTGATTGATAGTCGAAAGGATGTAATTGAGAGTTGATAACCATCAAACCAAAAAAAAATTGCTAATCCTCATGAGTGAAATCATTCTGAATGGTTATGTGTAATCAAATTAAAATATCAATGTAAGTCTATTTTCATTTGTTATTTATAGGTATTTACCACTAAGAGCACTTTCCCATGGGAATAAGGCGCCCTTATATCCCCGAATTGCAGCATATCTTTTTGCAGCATCTAGTACTCGTATCCTTGTCATGATTATAGCTTTACCAATCTTATCATGCAACATTTGAATTGGTGGATACATCCATGTTTCCTGATCCCAAAATACATGTCCTTGGTAGTCCTGGATAATGAAAGTTTAGGATTAGATATTGAAGACGAACTTTGTTCGGAAATTGTCTCATGGAATGAAATTAGAATTTAAGAATTGTTTCGAATCAATATCGCTACAACAACATATGAACGAATTAGAATACTTGTATAATTTTAGTAACAGAAATAATGATCAATATATCGTACTTTCATATAGGTTCCGTGAGCTAAGTCTCCTGGCGACAACCCAACAAAGTCCGGATTTTCTTCTAGCGGAAGGGAGCTTAGGATATAATAATAAGCAGCGTATGTTATCCGAGCTAATGTTTTATTTCCGGTTAAATCTATTCTACCGTTTTTCCAGATATTTGACCATCCTTGTCTGTGGAGATTCTGAAGAGATTGGTTCATAAAGAGTTTCACACCTAGATAAATAATTTGAATAATTAGATAAAGCATTTGTGAACAATTTACATTTTACAGATACCAAATGAAAACACGTATTTTAACAAATATGATTATAAGTAGTTTGCACTATATATATCTTTATATATACATATATATATATATATATATATATATATATATATATATATATATATATATATATATATATATATATATATCTGTGTGTGTGTGTACGTATGTATGTATGTAACTGTATGAACATACATATGTCAAAATGTTTTTGTGTTTACTGTACCTTCATCAAAATGTTGTCTTGCAGTGCTTGTCTTCTTGTCAACACTTACAAGAAAAAGGAAACGGTGTTGCTGGAGTGGGCCAACTGAGATGCGTCCTGGAACGATTGTCGATACTACGGCTACATTTAAAAGTCCTGTAATATCATACTCTGCTTCCCTTGTAATACCTGTTTGTATTCTATGAAAAAAATGCAATACAACTATTATAGTACATATATACCAAGTACATTATAGTGATTATACTACCTCAGTATGCGACATACTCCTGATTAATCAGGATAGAATGTTACCATTATCTAGGAATAAAGTATCATTTTGAAAAAATAATCTTTCTGTCATATATATAAATAAACATATACACGATTTATATAAAATCTCAGATACCTAGATATAAATATACAGGATGTCCAGTATACATAAACAAATCTGGTGATACTGGACAAACACGGACTTCTGGAAATTCAGAGGTGGGATCAGGGTTACAGAGAAAAAACAAAGCACCTGACACTTTTACAACTTACAGAATGTCGCCAACAGTTTTAGTTGTGAAGTTTATATCTTTGCTTGGTTTCCCTCTGTTGACAGTAAGATCCACATCAAAGGCTTTGTTCTGATGATTTGTAATACTAAGCTCTGTCACCAGTAATTGTTGTATTGTTCTATGAGCGTATTGCCTCAATTCTATCTCGTAACCTGGAGCAGTTTGGGATTCGATAAAAACACCTGTATATAGAAAACATCTTAGGTATACTGACATTGCAGGTAATACCAGGCAAAATATAAATATGAAATTCAATATCAACTTTTGAATATGAGTTGCCGTTTCATGTGTTACCAAAAATGCAATAAAAATGTGATATAGTATTTTCATTTCAGATAGATTGATATAGATCCATGCACTGCCAAAATAATACATTTGACAGTTATATCAACAGTATTGTTATAGTAGAAACTGTGTTCAAATTTACGTCACACAAAAAAGAAATAGTATTTACATACTCCTACTGTGTGCGTGAATAACAGAAATGATAATCTTTGTATAAAACCGGATAATTTGAAATACTAGTCATATGTTTATGTAACACAAAATGTCCTTCAACAGTATAAATTATAGTATAATCGACGTTGCAAGACAAGAAACCGACTTAAAATACAAAAACGTTATCCCAAAATTTAAAAAATAAATTACGAGGGGGGAATTATTGAAAGAAAGCTTATTTGATAAAAGATCTGTGATGGTATATAACAAAATTTAGGGAATGCATTGTTGATATCAAAATGAACAAAAGCAAATCAGTTTCATGTGAAGTTGTTTTTCAGTCACTACAACAAATTATAAATGATCAAATATAGACAAAGCTTCCCATGGCCCTAACCAGGTAAAAAACTAGGTAAAATACATACCAGTTCCGACATCTAAACTGTAAGTTGTTTGGGAGGGACATGATTTGTTGCACAAATGAGCATTTGCAGATTTAAAACTGTTAATGAGCAATGAGGGGATCCTTGCTCTGTGGCTAGTAACATTATGACCATTAAACAATCCATTCATAAAGATACCAGTATTTTTGACAACAGTTGCCACATGCCCATTCCCTATTGTTGGTCTGTACCTGTCATCTGCCGGGTAGCTAAAACACAAAACAAATGATATTCACTAATATTTCTTAAATAGTTATACAGGGAACAAACTTACTTTTCATGACGACTTCAACTAGAATATAAGCGGAGTTTAACATAGAACAGTTGATCGTTTACCTGTCTGATGTTATAACAGTGACTTCAGGATCTAAGAATGAAGGATACTCCAGTGGTTGTTGTTTTCTTGTTGTTTTCCTTGTTTGTCCGTGGATGAGTGTGATCTCATTGTTTTCCACAGATGCTCGGACATTTCTGATCTCGTTTTCTTCTGTAATTGTACCAGTTAAAGTCTAGTTAATATTAAAATACAGAGTTATCTGCCCGGAGGTTATAAAGACTTTAACTGGTGAACATTGGACATATACGGAGGTGGGACCAGAAGCCATGCATCCCCTGTTGACCGAACGTGAGTCCGTAGTCAACCTTAACTAAAAGTAAAGGGAATAACTCCTAGTTATAATTGGTATAGGCGAGTCGACAACTATTTACACAAAGTTAATTGATATTTACTAGATTAGTATAATGTATCCGGGACATTCTACTTTGATATCTGTGTTCTATTATATTTGTTATAATGAATCAATATAAATTATTTTAATAACTTTTCATTACCAGGAACTGTTATGTATAAATCTGCAGATAATTAAAAAAAACCTGCTACATGAGTTATACCCCTTCTTCTATTTACACAAAGTTCATTGTTATTTTGAAAGTAAATTTTAATGAATATGAATGATTTTTATAAAAATGTGTTTTGTATGGTATAAACAGATAACTTGATATTTACGGACATCTAACACGGCAACTTTTAGTATTCCACCAGCAAAGTCGTTGAGTTAAATCCTAGGTAAACAGCACAATGCTATGTAATCCACACATGTCATACTTGATTTTGACATTAATATGACGCGTATTTACGATTAATTTGAATTAATTTAATTATGACATAGATACAACGAGGTTTTACTATTTTTTATCATTTCATTGTAACATAAATATGACTGGTTTTCACTATTTATCTGAATATATTAAAATCTCAGATACCAAAGTATTAATCTTTAGAATGTCTAGGATACAGATACAAATCTGGTAAAAATGGACAAACACGGACCTCTGGAAACCAAGAGGTGTGATCAGGTGCCACGGAGGAGTAAGCATCCCCTGTTGACCGGTCACACCCACCGTAAGTCCACAGTCAAGTACCAAATGAAATATGTGAGGAACGAATCCTCGTCACAGTTGGTACAGACGTCTCGACAACCGCCGAGTAAATTAATTATGGCATAGATATTCGTGTATCGTTAAGATGACATATGTATTCATGTATCGTCATGATGACAGATATTCGTGTATAGTCATAATGACACAGATATTCGTGTATTGTCATGATGACACATAGATCTTTGTGTATCGTTAAGATGACATATATATTCATGTATTGTCATGATGACATAGATATTCGTGTATTGTCATGATGACATAGATATTTGTGTATTGTCATGATGACATAGTTATTCTTGTATTGTCATGATGACATAGATATTTGTGTATCGTCATGATGCTATGGATTTGAACACTTAAGTCTACATTGTAATGCACTCAATGTGTTTCGCGTTATTCCATTGGTCAGTTAAGTTCGATTTTTCACTGCTTGTTTTTGTATTACATTACACAGTTTTGGTAACTGACTTCGATGAACTTCAATGTTTACACATAATGAAATATACCGAGACACTTTTCGTGTCTAGAATTGCTTATTTCAAATACGTAACGACAAAAATATCCTTCCACTACTTTCGACAATACACCGACATTTGAATTATCAAATCCAAATTATAAATCAGCAACTTTTTAGTACGAGCGCAGAGATATACTAAGCATAGTGATTTGGTAATTTGGTAATTGATAAAGGTAGGGGCTAATTTAATAGTGTGTAGGCATTAGCATAGGGTTACCCTGTGACTGTATCGGCGATTCCCCTGTCAGAAAATATCACAGCGAGGTAACCCATAAATACAGATAACATTATGTTTTTTCTTAGATAAATGATATTGTATTTCTCATACTATCTAAAATGATGAAACAATGATAAAAATAGATTTACCGTATAATGCTGTGTCTCTGGCATTCACGGACAGTAACAACAAGCATGAGAGCAAAAGTATTATCATAGTAGTATGATGAGTTTACAGAATCGACAGCGATGTTCTAACCCCAAGATAAACGTTACTGCTATATATAATATTATACACAAATTTGGCTACCCTGCTATTTAGAACTAAGACACGCGAGGAAGCGCGATCCGTAAATTAGTAAGTTGTCAAGTTTTTTCCTGAAGATATGAAACGTGTAGTAATACAAAAACCTGTACACAGCAGTACATTCTAAATGGATTTAACATATTTATATGTACAATGTATCTAGAATGTATCAATGACCAGTTTGTTTTACTGCTGTTTACGTAACATTTGTGTATGTATCTAGGATGTCTCAATGATCAGTTTGTTAACTAAGTAAAATTGAAGAAGTACCAATCAATGATCAAAACTCAAGTCCAATATAAAACGACGAATTAGATGTGCAAATGAAGAACAATTACGAATCCCAAACGGGATAGGACCAGGTGTCCGGAAGGAGTCAGCGTCTTCTTCTGGCATGCCACACCCGTCACAAATGTTCCATGGAAACCTTTTTAGTTCGATGAACGGGTCAAATTCGGTAAAAAGGTCAAGTTTGGTGATGAGGTATGAAAAGCATGATTGGTGAAACGGAATCACTGTCTTTGGCCGTGATCCAGAATACTATCTAATATCTCTGAGAGGGGGACTTCATAATGTTTAACAAAAATTCCGTATCGACCATAAAACTTCTTAAACGACGACCCCAAGCGTTCAACAACGTTACCTTGTGGAAGTAGTTTATTGGCTAGTCGTTTAGCTCTCAGAATAAAACATTCATAAGGAGAGCATGCTCCGGCATAACGTATAAGTTGTGAAATGAAAACGCCATAGGCAGGAGGAGATGGAATATTACTACTTAGAAAAGGGAAGTTTGTGATATGGAAATTGAAATTGTCTCGTTTGTCATAGAGGGATGTGTGCAGTTGACCATATTTTCCAATCGACAGGAGTAAATCTAGGTAAGAAGCAGATGTGCTGCTCTCTGTCGTCTCATTGATCTCTAGCTCAACAGGATACATCTGGCCGAGGTAATTCTGAAATTCTGAATTATTTATGGAAAGAACATCGTCGCTACACTTGTGAGTAAAACTGAACCGAGATGCTAACTGTTTATTTCCTTTGGAGAGCAGACTGTATAAATTCCGCTTCATATGAATACAAAAATATATCAGCCAAGAGAGGTACACAATTGGTACCTATTGGAATGCCGACAAACTGTTGGAAAACTTTTCCCGCAAAAACCACGAAGATGTTGTCTACTAGAAACCCCAGCATATTGATAATATCGTCTTCAGTGTACTTGTTATTGGAATCAGAGTGTTCCTTGACAAAATAAGGTTCTTCATGACCTTACACCAAATATTTATATCTGCGATTTCCATTTTTGTAAACAAAAGAGTTTTGTATAATAGATGTTAATCTGATTTTTAGTTTTTGATGAGGGATTGTTGTGTAAAGGGTCGAAAAATCAAAAGACTTGATGCTTGTAATATGTCTGAAATTTGGAGATTTTAAATGTTCCAACAATTCTTTTGAATTCTTTAGGATCCACATGTGATTGACTCCGCTTCTTGAGTAGGCCGTTATACAGTACTTCTGAAGACCTTGTTTAATATGTGTTAGAAGTTTGGTGAGCAAAATAGATAAAGGCTTGGTGGAACACTTAGATGACCACGCAATGAAGCGGTTTTTATAAGGATTTTTGTGCATTTTCGGAATCCAATAAATATATGACAATTCAAGCTCCGTGTCACTTGTGGGTATTCCAAACGAACAAACATTTGTATTTGTTACCGTGGTATGCACAATCTCTCAGGGGTAAGTTTTTTTTTTGCTGTTGCATTTGTATTTAGTTGTATTTGTATGTATCGAAGATCTCCCAAAGATCAGTTTTACTTCTGTTTTACATAACATTTGTATTTAGTTGTATTTGTATGTCTCGAATATCTCCCAAAGATCAGTTTTACTTCTGTTTTACATAACATTTGTATTTAGTTGTATTTGTATGTATCGAAGATCTCCCAAAGATCAGTTTTACTTTTGTTCTACATAACATTTGTATTTAGTTGTATTTGTATGTATCGAATATCTCCCAAAGATCAGTTTTACTTTTGTTCTACATAGCATTTGTATTTAGTTGTATTTGTATGTATCGAATATCTCCCAAAGATCAGTTTTACTTTTGTTCTACATAACATTTGTATTTAGTTGTATTTGTATGTAGCTGCAATATCTCGGGGATCAATAGGGAACTTTCGAGTTAGCCCGGATTACCGTTATAATCCTGCTTTTATAATCGCCAGTTGCGTGACTCTAGAAAATGTTCCGAAAGTTATTTCCGGTTTCCATAGTATATAGATAGCCCCTATAGCATAATTGGTAAAAGCGCCCTGCGAGTGTTCGGAAGGTCCTGTGTTCGATTCCCGGTCTGTCCGCACATTTTTTCTCTGCCTGATGCATTTCAGTAATTGGCATTCAACTAAATAAACCAACGGTGGTATGTTTTAAGAGTCTCTTGGGTTTCTTTATACAAAATAAATTTAATGCGCTAAAAAATAAAAATATTTCCATTTACTTTATATACAATGCGAAGGTAAATATGAAAACCGGAGGAACATAATCGAGATTGCGCGAATAAATGCAGGATCATAACGGTAGTCCGGGCTAACTCGAAAGTTCCCTATTTGTTTTATTCCTGTTTTCGTAACATCTGTGTATGTACAATGTATCTACAATATCTCTGGAATCGATTTCTTTACTCCTGTTTACGTAACATCTGTATTTGGTTGTATTTGTAAGTATCTTCGTTCTCTGATGGATATTAGTTTGCTTTCCTGCTTTTTTACGTAACATGTTTTAAAAGCAGATTTTATAAGGTGAAAATCGAATAAAAATGTAACCTTGGAAAGACCAGTGTAAGTCAGCTGGTAGATATTCCACATTCACCTGGTCAGTTGATGTTACAGAGATGCACGAACGACCGTGCATGAAATTTCAACTCATCAAGTGATATGTAAAATATGGTGGCATATTTCTGCCATCGAGTTGCCGACTTACGACTTAATGATGTCGACATAATTTTGTGAATATGTCGACATAATATGAGAAGATGTCGACATCATAGAAAAAGATGTCGACTTTTTAATTCAACTTGCTGAGCTAATAACGCCGAGATAGTTATCTAGCAAGTCGGAAACTCGGCTTTATATCGTGTTTATGCTCGGATGTGACATCTACTTGTCAGTTATTTATGTCGACATAGTAATCAGAAGATGTCGATATCTAATCTGGAAACCGGAAGATTCTTGGCACCATTAACCACGCTATCTGATAAATGTAATCACTAAATATGTAAGTGTCTAGAGCACGTGCGTGCTTAACTATGCTGCTTTGGACCAAGAGCGCAGGTGCCGACTCGTTTCTTCCGGTTTCCAGATTAGATGTCGACATCTTTGGTTACTATGTCGACATAAATAACTGACTGACAAGTAGATGTCACATCCGAGCATAAACACGATATAAAGCCTACTTGCTAGATAATTATCTCTTCAAGTTGAATTATGATGTCGACATCTTCTCATATTATGTCGACATAATCACAAAAAATAATGTCAACATCATCAAGTCGTAAGTCAGCAACTCAATGGCAGGAATATGCCACCATAGTAAAACATCAGTTTGCATGAAAATAAAAAAGTTGAACATGTTAGTCTGTGATAGATCACTTTAAAAGCTCTTACCAAGCTGTAACGGGAGATCCCCTGTCTGTGAAAGGGAATTTGCAACAATCATAACCTGAATTTATATATATATATATATGTATGTATGTATCGACTATTTATTTTCAGAAATCAAATGGTACATTGTATACATACATTCGACCACAAATGCATGTACGGTAGATATTTTATTTGGAAAATACATTATCATTTTCTGTGACTCGATAAACATATATACGTGATATGTCTGTGTAAATAACTACCTGATATGATGTACATGACCTTTAACCTTTCAAGTTCCTCCTGTGTTAAGTATTTAGAAGTTTATAATTTAGGACGCAGGGGTTATAAATGCTCGCTGCTTATGATAAAACTGAGCTATTCCAACCTCCAATGGTTGTGTGGTGTTGGTCGAGGAAACTGTTACACTCAAAGTACTGGATGCAACTTTTGTTTGTTTTATTTCCATCGTTACGTCAGAAAAACTGAAATCCAAAGAGCCGTCATAGTAATCTACCCCAGTAACATTAAAGACAGTTACAGATGTCGGCAACATTCCATTAAATTCCAGTCGATCCGGGTATATTCTAAATCCACCGTAACCAAATATTAATGACTGTAGATAGCCACCCATTCCAGTTATGAAATTCACGGCACCCCTTCCTCCTGTTTCTTCTGTCCATATCTGAAATAATGTTTTAAGTGCAAGAGTACCTAGTTGACAATTTAAAACAGATACATTATAAATTGAAATTTTTATTTCATTGGCGTAGGAACCGGGGGCAAGAGGGGCCGCTCCCACTTTTTTCACATACAATTTTTTAATATTATCATCATGTCTGGAATCCAAATTTAACATTTCTGGGAAACATGCCCAGCTGGGCTACGGTGAAACAATGATTTTGTCTTGAAGCTAGATAATATCTCATAAGACTTCCGAATTAATCTATCAACGAAATATTTTTAACGATAAAGAGGTCAAAATATAATTAAATATCTAGAGGATACTAGAACGAAATTCCTCCCCGATTTTAAGTAACTTTTCTACCAAACCTTTATCTTTACTCCTTACCAAGATATTGACAGCCGTTAAGGAGAAACTTCAGCAATATTGTACAGTTGCTTATTCCAGAAGCGGTGTAAATCAGATGTGGATACTTAAAAATTCTAAACAACTTTTAGAAAATTTAAAGGCACACAATTTTTCTCAAATTCACAGTATCAAAACATACGACTTCTTTATTCTTTACACAATTGTAAATTGATTGGCTATCAGGATACTTATTTTGTCAACACCACTCTGATTCTACACATAATACACTGAAGTTGATATAAAAACATACTGGAATTTCTAATAGACAATATATTTGTAATGTTCGGAGACGTTGTCTTTCAACAGACTATCGGCATTCCTATGGGAACCAATTGTTCCCCTTTATTGGACGACCTATTCCTTTATTTATACGAAGCAGACTTCATTCAGAAACTGCTGAATCAAAAGAAGAAAAAACTAGCGGTGTCCTTTAATTTCACCTTTAGATATATCGACGACGTTTTATCAATTAATAATGACAATTTTCATACATATGTCAATGCAATATATCCCAGCGAACTAGAAATTAAAGATATAACAGAATCAAGCACACACGCTTCGTACTTGGGCATTTTACTTACTACAGACACAGACAGGAAATTGGCAACTAAGCTATACGACAAACGCGACGATTTCGGCTTTCCCCTCGGAAATTTTCCACATTTAAGTAGTAACATCCCATAGTCACCCGCATATTGAATTTATATTTCACAAATGATCCGATATGCCAGGGTGTTCTACAGATGAACAGTTCATATACAGATGTAAACTACTCACTGACAAATTATTGACACAGGGATATCGAAAACCGCGTTTGATGTCAACGTTCCGAAATTTTACGGTCGGTATAATTATCTTGTTTGCGATTACTCTGTTTCACTGGGTGAAATGTTGAGTTGCCTTTTCGTTGGCGGTCGTTGAGACGTCTGTACCAATTGTGACGAGGATTCGTTCCTCAAGTATTTCATTTTGACTTGACTGTGGACTCACGGCGGGTGTGACCGGTCGACAGGGGATGCTTACTCCTCCATGGCACCTGATTTCACCTCTTGGTTTGCAGAGGTCCGTGTTTGTCCATTTTTGCCGTATTTGTATCTGTGTCCTGGACATCCTAAAGATTTATACTTTGGTATCTGAGATGTTTTATATTCTATGGGCTTCCAAATTAAAAAAAAAATTTAGATGTGTAAAACACGACCCATAATGAAATATTGCTACACAATTACTCCAACACTTGAAATTTTGCATATTGATCAGGGATAGCGTGGCTTTAATGTTGATAAAATAGGTGTAAAACGTGCATCACAATAAGTAAACTTTTATGTCACCAGCCTAAATAATCCACTTTTTAATTTTTTTCCAGATCCGCCAGTGTTGTATATATTTTTTGCGTAATCAAAAGACACATGAAAACAAAACCCCAGCAAAAACATTTTCATCAAAACAAATTGCATTTATAAACAATACTTAAATGTCTATAATCTAAACGTTAGTGTAAGAGGCAGACGTACATTAAATGGAGGAACAACATTATAAAGCTGTCGGACAAATAATTTGTATGCAGTTTCCATATCATCCAGCTCTAGGAATCCAGTTGAAAACATTCCCCATGTCATTGCCGGGCCACCTGGTGTCACCTGAAAATATATAATATTGATCTACAATTTTTTTTAATTCACAAATCATGCATGATTTAGCAATTTCAACAGGAAAATATTTTTTATGTCACAATTCCATATTTACACATATTAAAAAGATACATTAAACTGTGTATCTTGCAAATGTTATCGGTACTGTGCCAGGCAACAATGGGTATTTATAACAACACAAACACGAAAATTCTTGTTAACAGTATAAATGATTTGAAATTGAATACGAAATGACTGTAATATATGTTTGAAAATGTAAGTTTATATGAAAAATATAGAGACGAAATCTACAGAGAACATAAAAGTCATTCTGCTGTATATATTTATATTATAACTTAAATTGTAAATGGGGGTGTTTTGTTGTTTGTTAGTCTGTAAATGTATAATTTTAAGTTTGATTTCAATCATATGAACAAAGCTTCCGAAAATAGTAGAATGTAGATCTCACCGTTCTATAATACTCAAGGTCATTTCTTCGTACAAGTGGATCCATGCGCACCATGAGAGGATATCCCAATAACACAGCATCTGCTTGTTTCACGGTGGTATCTGATGGAAGTTTCAAATGCGATAAAATGATAATGAAAGTAACGTTGATGTTAATTGATTTTGTATAAAGTATTGAATTTCGTTTTGATTATTTTTACGTTACACAGAAACGATATCGTCTTGAGCATTATAACTTTGGTAGCATGTTTATAATATATATAACCACTAGGTCGTTGCCACTGCTGGTGGACCGTTTGAGTCCCCGAGGGTATACATAAACCTAGTACCTGGTATTTCGGTACCAGCTGTTCATCTTATACTAAAGTAATATTTGGCTCTGTTAACATCATTTAAATTCAAATTTTTTTCTAAAGCTAAGATAGTCATTTTTTACAGTGGTTACTTTTAGACGGATTTCGGCGACACTTTTAGAGATATTATTTGGCTTTGTATAATACCACTTTCTCTTTAGAAAATACACGCAACATTTAAATTGGAGCTCAACTGATGAAGTCTAATTGACAGAAACGATATCGTCTTGAGCATTATAACTTTGGTAGCATGTTTATAATATTTTACACATATTGTTTTTCCTGTAGAGATTATAGGTAATGATGTTTAAACCCTTTCACCCCTGAATATCTAAGTGGTATGCTCTTTTGTATTGTTTAATATCAGTCTGGTATGGTCTGTAGGGTTGAAATGGTTAAAAAAAAATTCGCATCGATAAAGCCGGCAAGGCAGATACTCTCATAATATCAGGATATTCAAACATTTCAAATTCAGTATTCACTCATTTGTACTTTAATAAGTCTATCAAAATATTTTGAACAATCAGTATATATTTATATATAAAATGATTAGACTTTAATACTTCTCTTATAGCCGTCATATTCTGGATGATACTGTAATTTACTGTCAAATGGCATATACATTTTTGATGCTATGTCTTCAAAATGTTTGTTTGCCGTGCGGTTTAACATAGCAAGGGCAAGCTTTGGAAGAAGCAGACTGATCTTAGCAACAGCATTTGTGTATACTGAGTTGTTGACCGTCGGGTGCCATTCATCAGGAGGCATAACATCTGTTAGGAAACAACAATTACATGTGAAAAAATATAAAGTTTTTTTAAGACAGCACAAAAAAGTCTTAATACATAACATTGGTATTAGTGACTTGACCGTAACGAAAATTTAAGATATGTTTGCTATATATGCATCAGATTAAGATACTTACAGGGAAAATGAGTTACACCGTCGGGTTCAAACATTAACATTATCGATTAAACAAAGTCCAAAATATGATGTCTAAATGACGATAAAGGGAACATTCTAAGATTTTAAAGTTTTATCAACGCGCTAACAGGACTTTAGTTTCACCTAGACAACTTGGTATCTTTCTAGTAACTATCGATGATAATTTTCTATAAATATTTACATGTATCTTAAATTGGTGATAATACATACACGAATAGTAAGAAGTCAATATTAAACATACTGATGATTTCGTAACGATCTGATGTATTACTGTACAATACTCGTGATGCCCAGAAAGTTGCAATATCTAGTATGGCTTCAATCCCTCTCTCATTCATTAAGAAATTCTTGTCATTTGTCAAAAGTAGATACTGTCGGAAAGCAAGAGCTACATCTCCTGTTATATGTTGTTCATACTTAGCGTAAACATCACCGGGACACACTTCCAGCCCTATAATATTACAATTAAAAAGAAATACAAATATACCAAAGTCTTAGAAAAATAAAAATGAATAAGCTTTTGTGGTGTTTACAGTAATTATCTTGAACATCGACTGTTCATATGTATAATGTCTTTATTGATATAATGAAGCGCTATTTATATGCTTACATACCACTAACAGCACTTTCCCACGGGAACATAGCTCCTTTGTAACCACGTTGGAAAGCATATACCTTTGCCGCATCCAATACACGTATTCTTGTCTTGATTATAGCTTTCCCAATTTTGTCGTGTAACATTAGAATCGATGGATACATCCATGTTTCCTGATCCCAAAATACATGTCCTTCGTAATCCTGAATAACATAAAGTAATTCCTCTTAATGTAAAATTTATAGTCCTGTCAAAGTAAAATAATGAAATACGCAGAACTTTGTGTTGACTTTTTCATTTGTAAAATATGTACATGTCATATCATATATTGCATATAAAAACAAAATACGGTAAATCCGATTTCCTTCACGAGCTTGCTCGCGAAAATAAAATTATCGCGTGACGAAGTATGATAATAATTTGACAAAAAGGGCATTCGAAATCGCAAAAATGTTATGTCGCAAATAAATTTTGAACTAGTATATCACACAAATAAAGTCCCGCGAAAATTTCCGGATTTATAGTAATGGAATGAATAAACTCTTCTTCGCAATTCATTGATAATTGTTTCATACCTTATTCAAAGTGCCATGTGCCAAGTCTCCAGGTGACAGTCCAACAAAGTCCGGATCTTCCTCCAACGGCAGTGAGCTCAAGATGTAATATAAAGAAGCATATGTTATCCTGGCCAGTGTTTTATTGCCATGCAAATCAATTCTACCTTTCTCCCAGATGTTTGACCATTCTTGTCTATGTGAACCTTCCAGTGATTGATTCATGAAGTGTCTGACACCTACATATACAAGTTAATAAGTTTATTACAAGAAAAGTTTACAAACATAGTGTTATTTTTATTTAAGAATAATTGAGATTGGCATTCTGATATGTAGCGTTGAGCCTCTATTAATGATCTGTTTTATACCTTCTTCAAAACCTCTTCTAGCAATTAACTCCTCGCTGTCAATGCTTACAAGAAAAAGAATCTTGTGTTGCTGGGAAGGATCTACAGATATCGAATCTGGGACAATAGTCGATATGACGGTAACATTTAAAAGACCGCTGATGTCATATTCTGGATATTTGGTGATTCCAGCTTGTATCCTGAAAATCAATGCAATTGCAATTCAATAAGTAGTTCTGAGAGAGAGAGAGAGAGAGAGAGAGAGAGAGAGAGAGAGAGAGCAACATAACTGCTGAATACGATAGTTTTTACCTTACGTTAACAAAAAATTGGGTCTTCATCACATCCGCAGCAAACTCTATTCTGTTCCTTTTACAAATCTCAATAAACTTTTTCAAGAAGCAAGAATGAACCCCTACACGGATTCTTCAACCCCCAGAATACATACTGAACTCCATTATAATGGACATCGCTTATCACAGGCTGTTTAAGCCTGCACGCGTTACAAACGATGACTGTTCTAAACAGAAACGTCTTTTCCTTTAAACTTAAATTTACAAATAAAGGCATAGACGACGCTTTAAACATTGGCAATGTTCTAAATCACAAAAAAGTTCAGTCCTGTATTCCACCATATTTTAAACTGAAGAGCACGCCTTGCATTTCATATAGCTATACACCTAGCATCGCATCCAAGCTATTCAATTACAAAACAGGTTTTGCAGTGCCTAGACATCAACCATCTTCTACACAACACTGTCACATGTTCATGTGCTTCATCTCCTTTCCAATACAATACTATCGGGCATGTCATTACCGGCGACGTTTCTATTGTTGAAAATGAAAGCCTCAAAAATCTTATTTTAAGGGGCCCTAAATACCGGGAAGCCCGTTCCTTTAATTGGCGTCAGAATTTCAGTTTAGTTATGGATTCTGTCGAAGATTATGCCAGACGATGGGCCAAACATGAAGACGTAGAACCAGACACTTTGTCTGAATGGCTGAAAGCCATACGATGGTTGATAAAATCTCGTATTCGAAAACTTAAAGGGACTATGAAAACACGTTATCCCTCTGTATTTAATGATCCAGAAGTAGTAACTGAACTGGATAGGTTACATGACCAATATGTACTGGTACCAGCAGACAAAGCCTCAAATAATATAGTTTTTTATTTGTAAGGCACATTACTATAATTGTTTATTAGAAGAACTTGGTTTTAATACGAATTCTGGAAATCCTACATACACACGTAGCTCACTTTCAAAGGACGAGATCCTTCAAAATCACGTGTCCGTATTACACTTATTTGATATACCTACAACGGAGACCGATTTCGAGCTACCACATTTATACTGGATACCTAAACTTCATAAAAACATCCCATATAAGCAAAGATACATAGCAGGATCCAGCAAATGTTCTACCAAACCTTTATCTTTACTCCTTACCAAGATATTGACAGCTGTTAAGGAGAAAACTTCAAAAAATACTGTACAGTTGCTTATTCCAGAAGCGGTGTAAATCAGATGTGGATACTTAAAAATTCTAAACAGCTTTTAGAAAAATTTGAAGGCACATAATTTTTCTCGAATTCACAGTATCAAAACTTATGATTTCTCTCACTCTTTACACTACTATTCCACATAAAAAATTAAAAGAAAGGCTTTTTTTAGCATCATAGACAACTGCTTTTTCACTAAAGGTGGTACCCGAAAATTTAAATATCTAGTGATTGGCTATCAGGATACTTATTTCGTCAAAACACCACTCTGATTCTACACATAAGTATACTGAAGTTGATATAAAAAACATGCTGGAATTTCTAATAGACAATATATTTGTAATGTTCGGAGACGTGGTCTTTCAACAAACTGTCGGCATTCCTATGGGAACCAATTGTGCTCCTTTATTGGCCGACCTGTTCCTTTATTCATACGAAGCAGACTTCATTCAGAAACTGCTGAATCAAAAGAAGAAAAAGTTAGCGGTGTCCTTTAATTTGACATTTTAGATATATCGACGACGTTTTTGTCAATTAATAATGACAATTTTCATACATATGTCAATGCGATATATCCCAGCGAACTAGAAATTAAAGATACAACAGAATCAAGCACACACGCTTCATACTTAGACATTTTACTTAATATCAACACAGACGGGAAATTAGCAACCAAGCTATACGATAAACGCGACGATGTCGGCTTTCCCATCGTAAATTTTCCACATTTAAGTAGTAATATCCCTCACTCACCTGCATATGGAGTATATATTTTACAAATGATCCGATATGCCAGGGCGTGCACAACATATGAAGATTTCATATACAGAGGTAAACTACTCACTGACAAATTATTGACACAGGGATATCGAAAACCGCGTTTAATGTCAACGTTCCGCAAATTTTATGGTCGGTATGGTAGTCTTGTTTGCGACTACTCTGTTTCACTAAGTGAAATGTTGAGTTGCCTTTTCGTTGGCGGTTGTTGAGGTTGGGACGTCTGTACCAATTGTGACGAGGATACACTCCTCACGTGTTTCATTGGACTTGACTGTGGACTCACGGCGGGTGTGACCGGTCGACAGGGGATGCTTACTCCTCCATGGCACCTGATCCCACCTCTTGGTTTCCAGAGGTCCGTGTTTGTCCATTTTTACCGGATTTGTATCTATGTCCTGGACATCCTATTGATTTATACTTTGGTATCTGAGATTTTTATATTTCTGACAAGAAGACTTCATCCGTTGAACTCGAATTTTGGATAGATTTATATTTCCGAAAACTGTTATGAGACAGAGCCAAATACTAAAACAAATGTGTTGTCAAATCTATCCAAGAGTAACCACATTGAAAAGATGATAGAATAGCGCGTGCGCAAAATTCAATGATTGGTAGTTATTCATTAATGAAATTTTAACTCAGTGACTATTATACATTATCAAAATTGAAAACTTACAAAATGTCCTCCCGATAGTATTCCGTGAACGTGATATCTTCACTGATGTTTCCTCTATTGATGGTCAAGTCAACCTCTATGTTCGTGTCCAGAATGTTTGTGATGGTCAATTCCGTTACAAGTAATTGTTTTATGGACCTATGGGCGTATTGTTTTAATTCTATCTCGTATCTATCAGCAGTATGTGATTCAATAAATATACCTTAAAAATACTTAAAATGATGATGCATTCGGCAACGTCGAAATACAATTGAAAACATCAGTTAAATTCAATGTTTTATTTCTAAGCTATTCATCATGATCATTTTAGATGCAATTCATATTTTGCATTAATTATTATATTTCTATTAACAAAAGAGATTTGCATTTCTAAATGTCAGGAGTATCAATAAGACTCAGTATCTCTGCATTCATTAATTCATTCTTTGGAACTGCACATTATAATTTATGAATAATCAATAATCATATGAAAAGTAAACTTCTTATAAACATCAAAGAGCTTGAGCAGTTTATCTACTGCTGTTATAACATTTACTGCTTCGACTCACTGTAAGTAAAAGTCATCTATAAGTACATGTCTTTGTAATAGTTCATTAATAGGTAAATAAACAGTAAAGGAAATAGGATGTTAATATATACGTCACAGGTGAAGGTAGATCTTCACCCGATCATTCATTGCACAGGATGATATCGTTTATTACGCACTTATTCACACTTAATTCTTTCTATCTAATTTCAATTAGTAAATAAAATAATACTGTATTTGATAAAAATAGATGTTTTCATAATTTCTGTTTCATCTGTTCAGTATACAATGTGATATAAAATCATACCTTGACCGACATCTAAGTTATATGTAGTGTTTATTGACAGGTAATTGTTGCCACATAAAACACTGTCTTTTGTCTGAATCCCAGCTATAAGTAGTGATGGAATCCTTGCTCTGTGGCTGCTGACGTTAAAACCGTTGTAGAGTCCATTCATAAATATTCCATCATTTTTTATGACAGTCGCTATATGACCATTACCAATTGTTGGCCTGTGTCTCTCGTCAGGGAAACTGAGGATATAGATATTATATATTATCGAATATAGACGGGTGTATTTTTTAACCTTGTATGATACCATTTTTTCATATTTTATTTTTTATAAATAACATTGACAACAATATGATGACGATGAATAATATTGTACATATAAAATCTGTATGATACCACTTTTCCATACATTTATATTCAATTCGAGCTCAACTGATGAGGTCCTATTGTCAGAAACGATCGTCTTGAGCATTTATCATAATGAAGGCTGAAACATGTATGCAATGATATTCCATTTTTCCTCTGTTTGTTTATGTTTATGATTTATTGTTTATGATCTTGTTTCGGAATTCTACATCTATTTTAAATTCGAGCTCAACTGATGAAGTCTTATTGGCAGAAACGATTGTCTTGGGCATTTGTTTGGCCCTAATTTTTACAAAACTATCACTTTGGTATAATTTGCATAATATGTCGTAATTGTTTTTTTTCACTGGATTTTTACGCCACAATAAACAAAGCCTGGTTACAATGTAACCGAGAAAAGACCACCAGTGTTCCGCAAATAAACTGGCGAAACGATCAAAGCCACTCTGACTAGTGATGGTGAAGCATATAACGTACATGTACACAGGTATATATCATACAACAATTAACCTACCTGTGTGTTGATAATATGGTAATATCGGGGTCTAAAAATGACGGGTACTGATAGGCTGGTTTCAGTTTCACTGATTTCCTTATACGTCCATGTATCAGTGTTCTTTCGACATCGGCATATCTATTTTGTCGCAGATTTTTATTTGTTGTCGCCATTCTCATTATTCCATTTATCGTCATAGAATTTGACTGCAGAGAATATTGGTTAGCTCCTTCAAATTGCGTTCGCAGTCCTCGTTGTCCCACTTTCGAGGAAAAAAGCCCAACCATGATCACAGCAGTAATTACGGATATCCAGTCCATTTTATATCGGTCAATCCATGGTTAGTAATAGTTTCACAGTGTTTATATATTTGTAAACAAACATTACAGTGCTTAAAGTAATAAACAACTTGATATCATGTAATCTGATATTACTGTAGCTTTGTTTAACTTGAGTGTGTAATTTTGCTTTAATCAGATAACATGCCGCAACAGATAATATATTTTCAATGTTGATCAACTTATGACATTGATCGTCATAATATAAAAAATCTCAGATACCAAGGTATAAATCATTTGGATGTCCAGGATATAGGTATAAATCTGGTAAAAATGGACAAACACGAACCTCTGGAAATCAAGAGGTGGGATCAAGTGCCATGGAGGAGTAGGTATCCCCTGTTGACCGGTCACACCCGCCGTGAGTCCACAGTCAAATTAAAATGAAACACGTGAGGAACAAATCCTCGCCACCTACATCTTATTAAATCATTGTGATACGATAGAGTAAATCAGCACGTTTTATTATGCTCATACACATAACCTATTTCAAGTGTCAATACAAGCAATAGTAACAAGTACGATATAGAAGTACCGATTGGTATTAGATCTGAGACTTGTTATCCGATATTATTTTACTTGTAAGTATTATGAAGAAGTACCAATGGATATTAGAACCTCCAAGTCCATCAGAACACGACAAATTAGATATAACAACGGTCTCAACACAAAGAACAATTGCGAATCCCAAACGGGACGGGACCAGGTGTCCGGAAGGAGTCAGCGTCCCCTGTTAGCATGCTACACCCGTTGCAAATGTACCATGGGGATATCTCGAGTTCGGTAAAAAGGTCAAGTTCGGTGAAGAAGGTCAGTTCGGTGAAAAGAAAGAAACAAAAACTATTTGCAATCTACATATATATACAAAATGATTCATTGTAAGGTCTAAAGCGGCATCTTATTTGGTTATTAATTAGCTATGTGAAGATATGCTAGTATGTCAAATAATCCTACTCAAATTACATTATAAATATTAGCACTACGAAGGGTAATAAAATGTATATAAATGTAAAATTATGTTTTGTAAATCACTACATTATCTTTACTGTATGTGTTGCTTGTTTTCTGATCATAACTTCTTGCCGGGATGTACTCACTGTTACGTGGGCTACGTAAATATTTATTGTAGTGTCGTTAAACCACTGAGCAAGAGACCATCCATTTCCTGTGTCATACCTTTGGATTTGATTTTAGCAGGTTCTTTGCTTTTGATAGCGGTGTTGTGCTTAGCTATCGTACATCGTGATACTGAGGAATAATTCTGTTTTCAGAATTATCAGTGATTGCTTGTGTACGTAAATATTTCTTTCTAACAATTCTTTAAAATTACTCTTTTCTACCAAGGATGAATTCAATGAAACAATTTGCTTTTTATTTACCCTTTCATTTGGCATAAGCTTAAATGTTCACATTTCTTTGGAAAAACGGTTCTACTTTTTCTTTATTCAATAAATCCCATTCTTAGATTGTTCTAAGCTAAATGATTTGTAGAATGTGACGAATTTGAATAGATATTGTAACACATTGTGTTTCGAAGTGGTTTATTATTCTATACAATGAAATATTTCGTAAAGGTCCTCGAAATCTAACGTATTTATAAGTCATAATTTCAGAGTGGTTACCTGTGATGACAGATATCATGAAGTCAATTTTTCAAAGTGATTACCCTTAGACAGATATCTTTAAGTCACCTTTTCACAGTGGTAACCCTTACACGGATATCTTTATGTCATCTTTTCAAAGTGGTTACACTTACATAGATTTGATAATATATTTGGGTTGGTATTCGGCTCTGTCTCATAACACTGCTTCCGGAACTGTAAATCTATCCAAAATTAGTTCAATGGATGAAGTCTTCATGTAAGAAACAATCGTATTCAGCAGTTATTTTGCTCTCTCTCTCTCTCTCTCTCTCTCTCTCTCTCTCTCTCTCTCTCTCTCTCTCTCTCTCTCTCTCTCTCTCATGCACACTCACACAAATGTTGTGAAGTTAATTTGACGAGCGTAGTTTATATATAATGTTATCCAAGAGTTATGTCTCTTTGTCTGAAAACCAATGGACTACGCTAGAAGGATGTAGTTTGAACTATCTGGGTCCGTCTTAAAGAAGTAAGCACATGCGAATGCGTGTATAAAACTCAAAATGAATCACCAACAAAGACATCATGTCACCTTTATAAATGATATAGTATCGGACTTCCAGGTGAACGAGCTTATCTAAGACGTGCCATTGTTACGTTGTAGACAGAATCAGCTTTTCCGGCACTTGGTCATGTTTCTTAGATAATTTAAACAGGGGTTGCATAATATAACATACTTAAATAAATGATTGTCTAATGAATTGAGTGTCATGTATAAAGCGATATGATTAAATACTTATATATGTTCGTTCACTGGATTTTATAAAAGTTGACATAATATTGTTTAAATGCTTAGTACATGTCTATTAACTGGTGTCGTAACATTCATTGTATTGCTGTTTAAAAAAATTGGTGTTTCACAAACCTGTATGCTGCAAAGTGATGGCCAAGCCGTTCTAGATACGTTCGAATTTAGTTATTGCTAATAAATATAATTTTACGCAAAGTCAATATAACCATACGAACTGATAACCTTTGAAATCAAGACATGTTTGACCGATTAAATTCCAAAACGCCATCAAACAAACTGATACTTGATTTTTCTATAATAATGAAATTATTTCCAATGTCTTTCTTGATATAGTATGTATGATTATGATAAAATTTAAGTCCTTGTGGACTGTAAAGACAACTGCACATGTAAGTATAATTGTGTCGAAAATTACGTAGAATCCAATACTTAAATTTAACTTCAGTTACTTTGCATATTCCTTTGTATTATCTTCCATTAAGTCTCGATGGTCGTATTGTTATCTATGAACGTCTATCAATGAAACAGAAAAAAGGGAATAAAGCGAAAACAACATAAAGAGAATACAAAGTATCACAGTAAATCACTATATAGAACACAGAATTTGAAATAATTAACTGATGAAGTCTGATTGTCAGAAATGATCCACTTGATCATTTGTTTTGGACCGTTTGAACCCCCGGGATGTAATAAACCCAGTACCTAGTATTTCGGTACCAGCTGATTATTTTATACTAAAGAAATATGTGACCGGTCAACAGGGGATGACGTCTCCTCCATGGCACTTGATACCACCTCTGGATTTCCAGAGGTCCGTCTACCAAATGTTATCGGAAAGACAACCGGGTTTCTATCAAACTCTTTCATGTGTGCAAATATCGTTTTACAAAATATACCTTTGATTCAATGCCATAAGCAAAATACACAAATTTGAATCTTATCTTTGAAAACAAAACCAACAAAGATATCATAAACATGATACAAAAGTTATAGTTTTACGAAAAAGGGAGTCTAAAGACCACCGTTTCTGTCAATCAGACTCCAACATTTGACGAAATAGATTGACTAATAGCATAGACACTACAGTGTCAAAAGATGTGAATTGCGTTAAACACGATAGATAATGGACAAATACCGGACGCTCCGGACATCAACAGATGAAATAATAACAACATATCGACATATTAACCAAAAGGTCCAATATTTGCTGGTAATAGGATTGTAGACAACTAGTAGAACATATATCAATGAAATGATTAAAATCCAATATTTTAATAGCGTCACAAAAATCTAGTTAAATACAAAAACATGATTTAAATACCGTGAATATATACAACCTGAATCGAAGGATCAAATACATATTTACAAGTATAAGCCTGTAACGGGTGTCACAAACACATTATGAAGACAAATTACCTATATGTTTCATATGATACAAACGATAACAAGGTTATCTATGCATTCATAAAGCTTCTTCCTAAATTATCAAAAATCATCTTTGAATACATTTATCATATATTTAGTTCACACCTGACATATTTTATAACAGTTATAGCGTTGAAATTATCATGAAAATGATAATATAATTAGTTTGTCATTGATATTGTTCAGTTCTGTTGCCTATGAGTTTTACTTACACCGATGCACAACTGGTCGATCAAACAAACTTTGAGGGAAAATCTCACGAGAAATAAGAATAGCCACCAATCATTTAAATGTTAAATATGTATGGGAAATCATATTGAAATACATATACATTTTTCTTACTGTTCCTTGCTATTTCATTATCAGAAAATGTCTAAAACATTACAAAATCAGATCATGGAAGCTAAACTATACGGCTAAACACTTCGTCGCTGTGCCCATTCGTCATCTAAACCTTTTGAAAATCCTGCACTGAGAACTGAGAAAAAGTCTTCCCATGCAACGCGAACGTCACTTGTAAAATCTGTCTGTAACTGTTTCTCAAGTGAATATAACAGGGCATCGCCAACTGCCTAAAATATAAATGATGGAATTGATATGTTAATCAAATGATAACACTAATTCGTCTGTTATTAGATACAATTAACATTACATGGTATGATACCGATCAAAAAATATATTCCATGTTTTGGAAATATAGTTTTAATGAAAGTATATGAAAAAACAGTCAGTTTCTTGATAATCAATCTTTAATTGTGTACTAAAAGTTATTCGGTAATAACTTGTCATCTGTATTCACCACCGTCTAAACTTTAGAATAAAGAAAATAAGAAAACAATTAATTCACTTTGACATGATCAATGAAAATATTGAGATATTATTATACCATGTTCTATCCACAATTAGAGTATTCAGAATAAAACAATAAATTAGCACGAAGTTGTATGTTTCTTCATAATCAAAGTAAAACTTTTGATCAAATTAATGTAACCGATATTGTCTGCAGAATGTTACAATTTTTCGACGGAAGGGATCGATAATTACAATACAGTATTTTATATACAGGTATAATGACAAGATGAGTATCCATATACAAGTGGAATGACAAGATGATAATTTACAAGATACAGGTATATATACAGGTAGAATGACAAGATGAGTATTCATATACAGGTGGATAGACAAGATGATAATTTACAAGATACAGGTATATATACAGGTATAATGACAAGATGAGTATTCATATACAGGTGGAATGACAAGATGATAATTTACAAGATACAGGTATACATACAGGTAGAATGACAAGATCAGTATTTTATATACAGGTAGAATGACGAGATCAGGTATATACAGGTATAATTACAAGATGAGTATTTATGTACAGGTAGAATGACGAGATCAGTATTTCATATATACAGGTATAATAACAAGATGAGTATCTATGTAAAGGTGGAATGACAAGATCAGTATTTTATATACAGGTATAATGACAAGATGTGTATTTATGTACAGGTGGAATGACGAGTTAAAAATGAAGTACCAATGGAAATTCGAAATTCAAAGCCCATTAGAATACGACAAATTAAATATACAAATGATCTGAACAAGGAGAACGATACCAAACGGAATGGGACCAGGTGTCCGGAAGGAAGATCAGTATTTTATATACAGGTAGAATGACAAGATCAATGTTTTATATACAGGTAGAATGACAAGATCAGTATACAATATATATATATATATATATATATATATATATATATATATATATATATATATATTATATATAGTATATATATATATATATATATATATAATTTAAAGTAGTAAGTCTAAGTTTGAAGCACACGCTTCCATGGATAAACTTACATTTGATTTATATGAGAATTACCAAACGTAGAACATCAACTTAAATGACACGGCTAAGTATATAAACACACACACACACACACACAGATATATGTATATATATATATATATATATATATATATATATATATATATATATATATATATATATATATATTATATATTGTATTGTTAGAAATTGTTATACCTTTAAATGAACTTTTTGTGCTCCGTATTGAAAATGCTTTCTCCCCAAATCTAAAAGAATTGGTTGTAATGTATTTAAATCATCTATTAGACCCACCGCTCCACCTATAACTTCAAATACTTTTGTCACGTGACTGCGAAATTGTGGATTGTCAGCAGATAGTCCTTCAGCTTTCATGAAAGAAAACAATGTTTTAACTTCTGGGTTGTCCTGAAATAACCTGAAATGTAAAAGAAAAGTTACCCTTACGTTTCATTTTATAGCTATACTAAAATGCTTTTCTTACCTAAAATTGAACTGATAGTTTGATGTATACACATTTGTCAATAGATCAGCATAATTAGGGTTTAGCACAGGCAACTCTGGTGAAATTGTCCTAAAGTACACGAAATATATCAGGAGCCGGCCTGACTCAGTCGGTAGCGCGCTCGACTCTGGATCGTGAGGTCATGCGTTCGAGTCCCGCCGGCGACAGGTTGGTTTCCTGTCTTTCGGATGAGACAGTAAAAACTGGAGGTCCCGTGTCGCAGTAGGTGTCGGCACGTTAAAGAACCCTCACTGCTCAATGGCCGTAAGTGCCGAGCATAGGCCAAAATTTGAAGGACTTCACCGGCATTTGGTGACGTCTCCATATGAGTGAAATATTCTTGAGTGGGATGGTAAACAACAATAAACAAACAAACAAACAAACGAAATATATCAGAACAATAAAAGTAAATAAGATTATATTTGTTTCATTATTATAATTATTATTAATATTGTTGTTGTTGTTGTTGTTATCTGAAACTTCATATGAACATCATCGTTTTTGTCATTTATCAGTATGTTCATCTTGTCGCTATTTTCAATTCTGACTTAGATATTGTCTGGGGTCCTTGATATCTGATAAAAGCAATGGTTTGTCATTACTATGATTAATTTACATTTTGACATTTTTGTCACCTATTTATAGACATTCATAGTATGACACAGCGCATTTACATATCATGTTTATTTGATTAAATTGCAGAATACTTATGTTCTAGTTATCTATTTGTATTTCTAATTTATCTGCAACTACTTTCCATAAACAAACATAACAAAACAATGACCTTTGAACTGAAATATCTAAAATCAAACGTGTATGTGTATTTAAGTAGTATAGAATGAAAAATATACAGAAATACACAGTTGACAGTTATACCGTTAAGCTGTTATAAAGGTGATACCGTTAAGGTGCTATACAGGTGATACCGTTAAGGTGCTATAGAGGGGATAGATAAATAGAGTGCCTTTGTATAGATGTTAACATTTAGCAATTGTCATGACATTTATTAACTTACAGTTCTAGAAATGTGCTGTACTTTACATGTAAGCCATTATCAACATTAACTATCAGCACGCACAACAATTTTGATTTGTGACAAAAGGTGAAAGGTTCCTATGAATTTTTATAGTGACTAAGTAAGTTAGTCTGTAAACTAGAATACACTAAACTACCCTCACTCGTATGCAAATAAGTAGTTTTGTTTGAAGTCGTCGATATAATAAATTTTGTTGATATATTCATGTATTTTGAGAGACATCTTAAGGTTCCTTTCATGTATGCTAAAAATTACCTATCATATTTGAAATTGAAGTAATTCATCGGACCGTAACATTTCAATTTTACGTTATTATTTTGTTGTAATTAAAATGTTTCTTTTACAATCCAATACAATGTCTGTAATGTATATTTCCTACTTTTATACAAATACACATTCTATAAAATGAGGGTCAACAACAATAATAATAAATGTACTAAAATGAAGAAATTATGGAGTGTTAATTGATTATGGAATCTACGTCGACGGAGTACTCTACCACTCTAGTCAGACAATGTGAAATATATAGCCGTCAGACAGACAGACAGAGGGACAAACAGATAAGCAGACAGATAGATAGACGGATGGACAGACAGACGGACAGATGGACGAACTGATAGATAGATACATTGTACTAGTAGATAGATAGATAGATAGATAGATAGATAGATTGTACTAGTAGATAGATAGATGGATGGATATATATATATATAGATAGATAGATAGATAGATAGATAGATAGATAGATAAATAGATAGTATTAAATATCACTTCTGCTTGCTAGTTTTAGTTTGACATTTGTAATAAAGTGACATATTCTAAAAAAGAAAATCTTACTTTAAAAACATTTGAATTCCCATATCAGATAAATCGCCTCCGCGTTCAACAAATGTTTCCCAGGACTTTTTAACAAGCTGTTTGTGAGAATCCGACATAGTTGATACCGCCATTTTACTAGAGGAACATCCCATAGTGCTCAGTGTCTGAAATATGAATTATGTATTTTAATAAGTGACCGCCATTTTCATGTGAAGGTATTGATACATTAATTTTCATATTTATGTAAATTAAATCAAACAGTGAAATTATATGTCATTTACCTGAGCCTCGGTGTGTCATTTGCTACTTATAAACACCATATTATTGTGTAATTTGATACACTTATAGTAAGTAAAAAATTAGAGTATAATAAACAGACAAAGTTTCATACTTGACACAATTTGAATGTTCCATTAGAAACACGAAGTATACAGTAAAACTCTTATAGAAATACACCGGTGTATTCTAGATGTATACGAGAGACAAGCAAGTAAAAATCTTATAAAGATACATTGGTGTATTTCGGGAGTATACAGTAAAACTCTTATAGAGATACACCGGTGTATTCTAGATGTATACGAGAGACAAGTAAGTAAAACTCTTATAGAGATACACCGGTGTATTCTAGATGTATACGAGAGACAAGCAAGTAAAAGTCTTATAGAGATACACCGGTGTATTTCGGGTGTACACAGTAAAACTCTTATAGAGATACACCGGTGTATTTCGGGAGTATACAGTAAAACTCTTATAGAGATACGCCGGTGTATTTCGGGTGTACACAGTAAAACTCTTATAGAAAAACACCGGTGTATTATAGATGTATACAAGAGACAAGTAACAGTAAAACTCTTATAGAGATACACCGGTGTATTTCGGGAGTATACAGTAAAACTCTTATAGAGATACACCGGTGTATTTCGGGAGTATACAGTAAAACTCTTATAGAGATACACCGGTGTATTTCGGGTGTACACAGTAAAACTCCTATAGAGATACACCGGTGTATTCTAGATGTATACGAGAGACAAGTAAGTAAAACTCTTATAGAGATACACCGGTGTATTTCGGGAGTATACAGTAAAACTCTTATAGAGATACACCGGTGTATTTCGGGAGTATACAGTAAAACTCTGATAGAGATACACCGGTGTATTTCGGGAGTATACAGTAAAACTCTTATAGAGATACACCGGTGTATTTCGGGAGTATACAGTAAAACTCTGATAGAGATACACCGGTGTACCGGTGTATTTCGGGAGTATATACAGTAAAACTCTGATAGAGATACACCGGTGTATTTCGGGAGTATACAGTAAAACTCTGATAGAGATACACCGGTGTATTTCGGGAGTATACAGTAAAACTCTGATAGAGATACACCGGCGTATTTCGGGAGTATACAGTAAAACTCCTATAGAGATACACCGGCGTATTTCGGGAGTATACAGTAAAACTCCTATAGAGATACACCGGCGTATTTCGGGAGTATACAGTAAAACTCTTATAGAGATACACCGGCGTATTTCGGGATTTCGGGAGTATACAGTAAAACTCTGATAGAGATACACCGGTGTATTTCGGGAGTATACAGTAAAACTCTGATAGAGATACACCGGTGTATTTCGGGAGTATACAGTAAAACTCTTATAGAGATACACCGGCGTATTTCGGGAGTATACAGTAAAACTCTTATAGAGATACACCGGCGTATTTCGGGAGTATACAGTAAAACTCTTATAGAGATACACCGGCGTATTTCGGGAGTATACAGTAAAACTCTTATAGAGATACACCGGTGTATTTCGGGAGTATACAGTAAAACTCTTATAGAGATACACCGGTGTATTTCGGGAGTATACAGTAAAACTCTGATAGAGATACACCGGCGTATTTCGGGAGTATTCAGTAAAACTCTTATAGAGATACACCGGTGTATTTCGGGTGTACACAGTAAAACTCTTATAGAGATACACCGGCGTATTTCGGGAGTATACAGTAAAACTCTTATAGAGATACACCGGCGTATTTCGGGAGTATACAGTAAAACTCTTATAGAGATACACCGGCGTATTTCGGGAGTATACAGTAAAACTCTGATAGAGATACACCGGTGTATTTCTTATAAAGGGATTTCGGGAGTATACAGTAAAACTCTGATAGAGATACACCGGTGTATTTCGGGAGTATACAGTAAAACTCCTATAGAGATACACCGGCGTATTTCGGGAGTATACAGTAAAACTCCTATAGAGATATACCGGTTTATTAGAGATACACCGGTGTATTTCGGGTGTATACAGTAAAACTCTTATAGAGATACACCGGCGTATTTCGGGAGTATACAGTAAAACTCTTTTAGAGATACACCCGTGTATTTCGGGAGTATACAGTAAAACTCTTATAGAGATACACCGGCGTATTTCGGGAGTATACAGTAAAACTCCTATAGAGATACACCGGTGTATTTCGGGAGTATACAGTAAAACTCTTATAGAGATACACCGGTGTATTCTAGATGTATACGAGAGACAAGCAAGTAAAAGTCTTATAGAGATACACCGGTGTATTTCGGGTGTACACAGTAAAACTCTTATAGAGATACACCGGTGTATTTCGGGAGTATACAGTAAAACTCTTATAGAGATACACCGGTGTATTTCCGGTGTGAACAGCAAAACTCTTATAGAAATACACCGGTGTATTCTAGATGTATACAAGAGACAAGTAAGTAAAACTCTTATAGAGATACACCGGCGTATTTCGGGAGTATACAGTAAAACTCCTATAGACATACACCGGTGTATTTCGGGAGTATACACCGGTACACCGGCGTTTCGGAGTATACAGTAAAACTCTTATAGAGATACACCGGCGTATTTCAGGAGTATGCAGTAAAACTCCTATAGAGATACACCGGCGTATTTCGGGAGTATACAGTAAAACTCCTATAGAGATATACCGGCGTATTTCGGGAGTATACAGTAAAACTCTTATAGAGATACACCCGTGTATTTCGGGAGTATACAGTAAAACTCTTATAGAGATACACCGGTGTATTTCGGGAGTATACAGTAAAACTCTGATAGAGATACACCGGCGTATTTCGGGAGTATACAGTAAAACTCTGATAGAGATACACCGGCGTATTTCGGGAGTATACAGTAAAACTCTGATAGAGATACACCGGCGTATGTCGGGTGTACACAGTAAAACTTTTATAGAGATACACCGGCGTATTTCGGGTGTACACAGTAAAACTCTTATAGAGATACACCGGTGTATTTCGGGTGTATACAGTAAAACTCTTATAGAGATACACCGGTGTATTTCGGGTGTACACAGTAAAACTCTTATAGAGATACACCGGTGTATTTCGGGTGTACACAGTAAAACTCTTATAGAGATACACCGGTGTATTTCGGGAGTATACAGTAAAAACTGTTTATAGAGATACACCGGAGTATACAGTAAAAACTCTTATAGAGATACACCGGTGTCGGGAGTATTTCGGGAGTATACAGTAAAACTCTTATAGAGATACACCGGTGTATTTCGGGAGTATACAGTAAAACTCTTATAGAGATACAAAGGTGTATTTCGGGTGTATACAGTAAAACTCTTATAGAGATACAAAGGTGTATTTCGGGTGTATACAGTAAAACTCTTCTAGAGATACAAAGGTGTATTTCGGGAGTATACAGTAAAACTCTTCTAGAGATACAAAGGTGTATTTCGGGAGTATACAGTAAAACTCTTCTAGAGATACAAAGGTGTATTTCGGGAGTATACAGTAAAACTCTTCTAGAGATACAAAGGTGTCGTATTTCGGGAGTATACAGTAAAACTCTTCTAGAGATACAATTTTCGGGGTGTACTCATTTCGGGAGTATACAGTAAAACTCTTCTAGAGATACAAAGGTGTATTTCGGGAGTATACAGTAAAACTCTTATAGAGATACAAAGGTGTATTTCGGGAGTATACAGTAAAACTCTTATAGAGATACAAAGGTGTATTTCGGATGCATACGAGAAACAATTAAGTAAAACTCTTATAGAGATACATTGGTGCATTTCGGGTGAATACAGTAAAACTCTTATAGAGATACACCGGTGTATTTCAGATGTATATGAGAGACAAGTAAGTAAAACTCTTAGAGAGATACAACGATGTTAACGCGACGATTTTGGCTTCCCCATTGTGAAATTTCCACATTTACGTAATAATATCCCACAGTCACAGTAAAACTCTTCTAGAGATACATATGGAGTTTATATTTCACAAATGATCCGATATGCCAGGGCGTGTTCAACACATGAGCATTTCATATACAGATGTAAACTACTCACTGACAAATTGAGGGATATCAGGGATATCGAAAACCGCGTTTGATGTGAACGTTGCGCAAATTTTACTGTCGGTACAGTAATCTTGTTTGCGATTACTCTGTTTCACTGGGTGAAATGTTGAGTTGCCTTTTCGTTGGCGGTTGTTGAGACGTCTGTACCAATTGTGACGAGGATTCGCTCCTCACCTATTTCATTTGGACTTTATTGTGGACACACGGCGGGTTTGACCGGTCGACAGGGGATGTTTACTCCTCCATGGCACCTGATCCCACCTCTTGATATCGTTATTCAGACTTGACGTGTCATCATTATCAAGACTTTACGTGACATCGTGATTAAGCTTGACGCGACGTGATTATCGACAGCTGACGAAATTTCATTATGTAGACACAACGAATTGTCATTCTAGAGACTCAATTATCGTCGTTATGAATGTTATAGATTTAGATAGATGCTCACTCCTTCATGGCACCTGATCCATCTCTAGATTGCCGGAGGTTTATGTTTGTCCAATATTTTGTATATTGTATCCTGGACATCCTGAGGATCAATATTTTGGTATCCGTTATTTTTATATATTATGTGAAAATATAAATCGGTTCTTTTTTACATAATTTTGACGACATATGAAGATTTCATATGCAGAGGTAAACTACTCACTGACAAATTATTGACACAGGGATATCAAAAACCGCGTTTAATGTCAACGTTCCGCAAATTTTTACGGTCGGTATAATAGCCTTGTTTGCGACTACTCTGTTTCACTAAGTGAAATGTTGAGTTGCCTTTTCGTTGGCGGTTGTTGAGACGTCTGTACCAGTTGTGACGAGGATACACTCCTCACGTGTTTCATTGGACTTGACTGTGGACTCACGGCGACCTGTCGACAGGGGATGCTTACTCCTCCATGGCACCTGATCCGACCTCTTGGTTTCCAGAGGTCCGTGTTTGTCCATTTTTACCGGATTTGTATTTATGTTCTGGACATTCTATTGGTATCTGAATTTTTTTTTATATTTTAATAATGCAGTCAGATTTTACGTCTAATGCTCCCCTGGAGCCCATTTTTCAGAGGATTGGTTGTACTGTAAAGTTTTAGATACTATTGCAATAAGTCGTGAGCTAAAAAAGCTATATATCAATCATTTGTTGACTAATTATCTATCCTTCAAACATATGTGCTACAACAAACACGAAACCTGTTTGAAACTTACTTACGGTTCTAACGTTGATATTTGTATTTTTATGTTGTGACGTCACTAGATATTACATCGCAATTAAATTGTCATGATTTTGTTATCATTATAACTGTCATTAACCCCTACCTTCATGTTTTATCACTGATAGTAGAAGTCGATTGATACAACCAATGATGGGTCTCCCATATGTTGTTCCTAACTATCACGGTATCATGATAAAATGTTTGGATTTAAAACCATTCTCTGATATATTAAATTTACATACATTTATACAATTAAAATCAATATCTTCTAGTCCTTTTAAAATTAAGATTTCATCTTTAGCTTTCATAAATCTAATGATAAAAATAAGCCTCAGTACAAGAACAAAATTCCTCTGTGCGAGTAGCACTAAAATAACGATCCCGACACAAGATATATCGTATTCACATGAAGGTACAATAATATGGAGTGAAATCATATGTAAACTATATATACATATTACCTGATATTTTCTCTACAAACTTTCAGTCACAGACAAAATCTGTTTGAGAGTATTGTGATACTTAGTTTTGCGGCTTTATAATGTTGGCTAAAATGGTAATAAAATCTAATTACTGTGTGCAATGGCCTACTATATACATCTTACATTGGAGCAAATATGCCGCCAATGTTGTTTCACAAGCTTTCGTGTTTCACGTCTAAAATGAGAGAAAACACAATAACAATCATGTCCTGCAAGGTATATTACTTTCTTGTTTATATTAATGCATCAGTAAAACATTGCTTACACGGAACATCCAAAACAAAAACAAAAAAACAAAAAACTTCTAGCGGGATAACACAGCACAGAGATATGGCGATTTTATCAAACTTGCATTGGAACAGTTTGATAATGATGAAGTATTTATAACTTTTCCCGGTGCATTTTGGTTGAAAAGCAGAATATTTCAGACAAATCTGCAGTTTGTTGTAATATTTCGTCACTGACTTTTACATATCAGCCATGCAGAAACATCAAAAGTACGTAAATATAAAAATATCAGAGACCAACGTATAAATCATTTGGATGTCCAGGGTATAGGTACAAATTTGGTAAAAATGGACAAACACGGACCTCTTGAAATCAATTCAAGAACTTCTGAATAAACGGTTGCAGTTTAATCATTATGCAGTTTTCTTGTGTACATCGACAGTGTTATATCTAACGATACCAACGTTATAGTATCACAATGGAGACCAAAACAAATGCTCAAGACGATCGCTTCTGTCAATAAGACTTCACTAGTTCAGCCCGAATTAGGTATAAATGTATATCTTCGAAAGAAAAAGTGATATCACACATTGCTAATTAAAATACCTAAATGTGATCAAATTCAATGTGTCACAATGGAATAATTGAACATAAGTATAATTTTATATAAACTAGCAGGCATTGAGGCATTCCATGCGTGTCTTGGCTATTACAAGTTTTTACAGAGAGAGAGAGAGAGAGAGAGAGAGAGAGAGAGAGAGAGATACAATAGGAAGAGAGATTTACTTTCTAGTTCTGTATCCTTGAAATCGAAAATCGATACAACAATTATTCTAATAAAACGTTTTACGACTGTAGCAATCGATAAAGCCCTCAATAAAATTTTCATAAGTTAACTTTCAAGGTAGTAACAAAGGACAATTAGTTTAGTGGGTAGCATATTTGGAAGCATTTTAATCTTCGTAATTGCCGCGGTTCCCTAGATGCCAATTAAATATTCTGAAAAGCATTATATATATTCTTCGGATATCGAGCATCTGAAATCGTCCCGTGGCAACATAGCTGGGAACCTCTTTGGGACCAATGGTTTGTTTTGTGGAAATTGTTATTCTATTTGTCCCCTAGGAAATATGAGCCAGTGTAAATACAAATCCGTGTATGTTCAACTTGATATTTCCAATATGTCGTTCTATCTCGATGATGGTTAGGTCAGTACCATTACATAATTATGATTAACATTCGTATTTCAATATATGTAAAATAGCATATTAATTTTATCAAAACAAGTTAACCTTAATTGATAAAACAGGATATCAGGTGATCTTTATACATGCAATATGATATATTTGAAATGCACTCTTGTGTATCCGATTTGTTCATCATATTTTTACACAATCAGGTTTCCAATCCTCCGAGACACCATTGGTATATATATATATATATATATATATACATATATATATATATATATACATATATATATATATATATATATATATCACTCAAAAGACTATTGTAAGCACAGTGAAAATACATTATACGCTGAAATACAAATACTTAATGCTGAAAATACAGAGTAGATTGCTTACCTTATATGATATGTAGAAGTGATGAAGATCGGCGGGATGTGCACATACAGTAGTATATATATACCTGTCGATGTTACACGATGAAAGGAGTCTCTAGTGTTATCTGAATTTTAACATTTTATATGATCCTGTATTTATATACTGTGATTCAATTTTGCACATAATGAAGGCAGACTATGAAAATCAAATTAAGTTGGATTTTAAAGATCCCTGCCACACTACTATAATCGCCTGTATTTATGTAGAGAAAAGTCAATATATGTTTACTTAAGACTATATTAAATTTAGTTTAACGCTCCATAATAAATTATCTTGTTATGTCGTAAAGTGTGTAAAACTTTACTTGAGTGCCATTTACAGAATCTTGTAAATTTGAGAATTTAGTGTAATATAAACAAACCTACCTCAGATGGTTATTGTTCCGAGACAAACGTTCGTCTTTTCACTGCGATGAATTATAACAGTTTGACTTTAGTTATGTCTATCGCGACACAGAGGCAGAGTACTCTTGCGTCCACTTGTCTTTTCATATCGTTTATACCATATAACAATATACAACATACAACTAGAGATATAAGGTATCTGCTTCCAAATACAACAAGTTATAACATATAAGTTATAACATTCCTGACTAAAGATATCAAGTACCTGGTTTTGTGACAAGTTATAACATTCCTGACTATAGATATCAAGTACCTGGTTTTGTGACAAGTTATAACATTCCTGACTAAAGATATTAAGTACCTGGTTTTGTGACAAGTTATAACATTCCTGACTATAGATATTAGGTATCTGGTTAAATGACAATATACAACATTTGACAGTAGATATCAGGTATCGGGGTATGTGACAGTATACGGCACCTGATAGTAGATATCGGTCATCTGATTAACCGACAATATACAACATCTGACTGTTGATATCAGGTACCTCGTTAAATGACAATATATATATATATATATATATATATATATATATATATATATATATATATATATATATATATATATATATATATATTAACCAACTCCCTGCTGTCTCATAAATACCTCTGGTATCTATGGAATAACAGGCTGTTATCTACCACCAGGTATACAGTGTATACAGTGTAAAGAGTTATCTGAATGTAATAGCTGTTTTGATTGGCTTATCGGCTATACATGAACTGCAATGGGAATTCCAGTTTTGGTTAAAATGGTGCACCAACAACTATGTATCTCAGAATACCAGCAGGTATACAGGGTGGGTTAGAGCGAAGTTTTTCATTAAAACCTCGGCTATCTATGAATTAAGTATCAATATCTCCGAATATCAGGAGGTATTCATGGTTACAAATCGGCTATCCCATAGATACCCCCTGTTATCACATAGATACCATAAGGTATCTATAGGATACCTAACCCGTATCCCTGAATACCTGTTGATATTCAGAGACAGTCTGTTATCTCATAGATAACAGCCTGTTATCCGATAGATACCACATGGTATCTATGGGATAGCAGGGTTTTGGTTAAAATTGCGTGCCATATATATAACATATGACTGTAGATATCAGGCATCTTGTTATGTGACAATATACAACAATGGATATCAAGTATCTGGTTGTGTGACAGTATACAACATCTGACTATATAGATATCAGGTATCTGGTTAAATGACAATATACAACACCTGACGGTAGATATCAGGTATCAGGGTATGTGACAATATACAACAGTGGATATCAGGTATCTGGCTGTGTGACAGTATACAACATCTGACTATATAGATAACAGGTATCTGGTTAAATGACAATATACAACACCTGACGGTAGATATCAGGTTTCAGGGTATGTGACAATATACAACAGTGGATATCAAGTATCTGGCTGTGTGACAGTATACAACATCTGACTATATAGATATCAGGTATCTGGTTAAATGACAATATACAACACCTGACGGAAGATATCAGGTATCAGGGTATGTGACAATATACAACACCTGACGGTAGATATCAGGTTTCAGGGTATGTGAAAATATACAACAGTGGATATCAGGTATCTGGCTGTGTGACAGTATACAACATCTGACTATATAGATAACAGGTATCTGGTTAAATGACAATATACAACACCTGACGGTAGATATCAGGTATCAGGGTATGTGACAATATACAACACCTGACGGAAGATATCAGGTATCAGGGTATGTGACAATATACAACAGTGGATATCAAGTATCTGGTTGTGTGACAGTATACAACATCTGACTATATAGATAACAGGTATCTGGTTAAATGACAATATACAACACCTGACGGTAGATATCAGGTATCAGGGTATGTGACAATATACAACAGTGGAATTATCAGGTATCTGGCTGTGTGACAGTATACAACATCTGACTATATAGATAACAGGTATCTGGTTAAATGACAATATACAACACCTGACGGTAGATATCAGGTATCAGGGTATGTGACAATATACAACACCTGACGGTAGATATCAGGTATCAGGGTATGTGACAATATACAACAGTGGATATCAGGTATCTGGCTGTGTGACAGTATAAAACATCTGACTATATAGATATCAGGTATCTGGTTAAATGACAATATACAAATGACAAATGAAAATGTAGAAAAAAACAACAAAAATGTAATAATATGATTTATCATGTACCGTATACAGAGCACTCGGGTTTATTTTTAATATGTAAGTATATTTACATTAGTAGGGTAAAGTGGGATACACAGACTTAACTACATATGTTTCTATCCGTATCACCTGTCTGCACGAGATCGTTCAAGAGGAATGTTTAACAAGAGTGTAGCTCCAGTTGAATCCTTCAGTTACAACGTTCAATTGCAATCTGCTGATACGGATAGAAACATTTGTGTGGTTTTGTATTGATTACATGCACCTTATCTATTTAATTTCGTGCACAAATTTAAATTCATTCTCTTTCAACGACGTCATCAAATAATTTGGATGAATGGAATTCCATTTAGGAAAATGGCTCCAGCGGAATTTCTTTATCCAACTGCAGTATAATACAGTGTTATGTATTAATCTCTGTATTAAAACTGTATGACTGTTATAAAATGGAATCAGTGGGACACGGCGGGATGCAGTGGAATACAGTGGGGCATAATGGGATACAATTGGATACATTGGGACACAGTTTGATATACTGTAAATCTAGAAAATTTCGATGGGGTTATTTTCGCGGTACAAAAAAATAATTCTAAATTTATTCGCGAGATGATATTTTCGCGATTTCGATTGTCAATTTCGTCGTACTTCATTATGCAATAATTTTATTTTAGCAAGCGAAAGCCCTCTCGAATTTTGGGGTAATTGAATTTTTCGCGAACAAGACCTGATTTACTGCAGTGCGACACAGTAGGATAAATATCAATTTTTCTTGTAAAAGCTAGAAAATAATCACCCCAATCGAAAGGTTATGTGCGTTCGTAAAGCGATATGCTTTGATATACGTCCTTTATACGATTTCCATTGTAGGACATGTGTGGTAAATTTACTCACATTGTCTAAGGTATATTTGGTAAAATATTTACACATATAGTGGTCTACACTTTCAAATATAAATATATTTTGTTGACTTTAACATATATCATTTACGTTACTTCATTAGCAATCCTTAGAGCTACTTTATCATAAACCCAAATAAAAGTTGTGAAATACAAACAGATGTAATTTCTTCATTAGACGAAATATTAGAACAAACATTTCCTCTTATAAGACGTTTAATGTTATATAGAACTTCTATAGTGGTCAGCATAACTGTGTACACTGCCTTTCATATAAATATGTAAATAATACCTTCCACAGTCTGTTATCATATGCAATACGGTATAGTTACCCTGTTCGAAAGAAATGTTTGTTATGAATTATCAATTTCGAACAGGTATTGCCAATCTAAATAGAATCATTACCTCATTAAACTATTGTTGATAACATAAAAGCATGTGCGATAACACTTTATACCTTTGTAATTTTGAGTTTGATTAAATTCATTAGAATTAGACCAGAAACCAACTACGATGAAATGTAGTAAGTTTGTGAAGGAATTTGAAATTGAAATAGTGTTTTTTTCCTTTGTACATAAAGACATGGGAATTCTCTCTTAAACTCACCTTAAACTCCTTTAAATGACTGTCCAAACCAAATTCTTCTTCCTATGTTACCAAAACGTTTCTTAAAACAGAAATACTCAATGGGTATTCAATTATATGTTTTACAAAGAATTAAAAAACAATCATTATTTTTTCAGGCAATATAGAAAATTGGTTCTAACTAGATAAATAAAAACAATGTCTTCGGGTCATTGATTGAGCTTTTTGATATTAATCAGTTTATGTCCGTTAAACACATATACACACTCTGTATTTAGAACACCGATTCTTCAGCCCAGGTCTGTTCATTACAGTGTTCTTTATACTTGACATGTTAATACTGACCTCTCGGTCGACACACGTTTGAATAATCCTGCCTTTTTGTCACAGATTACGGTCACAGTTTAAAGAAACTATACGTAGCAGTGATCAGGGCCCGAAGTCATCAAATTTACCCAGTACTCGAGCTCAACTAACTTTTCATGATTTTAAGGTAAAAACATTCTGCAACTGGATATGTTTGCATTTTGATGGCATATAATTGTAAATAATCATCAAAATTATTGCTCATTTGAAGAAATATTATTTGAGTACGTACTCTAATTTTGAGTACCGTACTCAACATATTTATTCATGTTTACAGAAAAATCCTAATTGTGACGCAAAACTTTATATGTGAATGATAAAAAAAAATAATATGCTTCCTAATCATTCAAACCCAAACATTTTACAAATGATTTTATAGTCAAAATAATGAAATAAAAGTTGAGATTGAGTATTGAGTAAATTTGGTGACTTCGGGCCGTGGTCACAAGAGTGACTGTAACAAAAGAAAATGTTGATTAATTCCAGTAGGCCTATTGAAGGCTGTTATTGACGCAATAACTCAATAATACAATATTTCTAAAGGGTTTGTATGATGTATCTTTATAATCTAAGAAAGTAAAATAATTTTCTTCCTTTGTACAATTAATATCTATATTTCTATATCTTGCTTTACATCAGCAGGTCATTAACAGAGCGTTATATGTTCATTTCATTGTTTTAAAGGGAGTGATTAGGTTACCTCCTACACCGATTTGCAATGCAATATTATCATCCTGTAATTTTACAAATTGTCATGGATCGATATTTTAATACATGATACTGCCATACACTGTCAGAAATTGATATGATTATTTTCAGTCATTGTACTAAACATTGCCATACATTGTCAGAAATTGATATTATCATCTTCTTTCATTGTAACACAATAATAACAAAAGAATTGTATCTGAATATCTTCCTGCATTCGAAAAATATTTGGACATATTCGCGGTATAAACATTTAAGGTCATATTGATATTGGGATATACAACATATATTTTCATATTTCTACACAACCTAAAGTATTACGCAATGATATGATTATATTTCTACACTGCCCTACTATCCAATATTGCGGGTTGAGATGGTTGTCTCTACATTGCCATACTATTCAATATTATTGTGTGACATGCTTAAATTTCTACACTGCAATACTATTCAATATTGCGGGTGAGTTGCTTATGTCTCTACATTGCCATACTATTCAAAATTATTGTGTGATATAGTTATATTTCTACACTGTCATACGATTTTATATTACCGAGTGATATTGTTATATTTCTATACTGCCATAATATTCAATATTTTTAACCAAAATTGGAAATGAATAAATGACCGGTATATGGTTATATTTCTAAAATTTCAGCGAATCGAAATTTAACAGATATATGTAAAAGTGCTTTACGGAATGTTGTAATCATATCTACTTGACAATATGTTTTAGACATGGCTTCTGCCAATATTTTAACAATTCTTAAAGATAAAAAGGTTCTAAAATATATACATGGTAATGCACGTTAAAGAAACAAAGATAAACTCTAAATTGAAATGGAAAGAATTTTTTTCTTTTCTGTGTGATAATAAATTTAAAGATATTTATAGCAGTTTTTATTATATCATTATCTTCAGCATTATAACTTTGATATTATGTTTATGATATTTATCAAAGATCCAAAGTGTATATGGTTTCAATTTTAAATTATTCATTTGTTATTGACAACAAATAAATTAGCCTATAAGGTGAAACTAGTCGACAGTCCTTTATGTACATTTTGTAATAGTATATATAGTATAGTTTGTTAGCCTTTGATCCTCTGGTTAATCAGCATACACTACACAAATAATATGATGAATATACACAATACAAATGAATACAATAAATACTCAATGAATATAATAATCAAGTGGGTGAGAGTAAACGGAAGTAAATATTGGAGAAAACACCGGAAGTTGACATTATAAACTTTACATTGTACAGATCTTAACTTAATGAGGTACAATGTACCTTGCTAAATTGGTTAACATTTTTGTAATGAAAATAATTAAACCGATTTAATCATGAACGGATTTAAATAATAACACCTTTTTATATACATAACACGTAAATTACAATCTTGTGGACACACTAAAATAAAATGAAACTCGTCTTCATTGTCGTTAATGGAACGATAACGACATAATTTACAGTCTCCAGGTAAATTGACTTTTTATCGAACCTCTTCAATTAAAAGATTAAAAGCCATACCACACTCCCATAATTAAGAACACTTTTGATATACGTTTCAAACACATAATTTTGTCCCAATATTAAGGTAATCAGAGTTACAGATCTTCAAAATATCAAACATACATTTGCTATCCTGTAGAGCTAAAACACTTTGTGTCTTTGTAAATTTGCCATTATATAACAAATTTAAATCAAGATAAGAAAACTGTTTACAGCAGTAATGGCCCAATCTTTACAATAATCATGTTAAGTTTCCAACACATTTCTTGCAGACCATCAATTAATTTTGATTCAGTAGGATCTACAGGTGCTGTACATTAATCTATTTTCGAAATCGTTGAAAGATGATAAGAGAAAGGGAGATAATCCCTCGTCCTGCAATGATCTTTTTGACATAGTTGAATATTCATACTTGTATGTTAAACAATATAAAAATTTCAGATACCAAAGTATAAATCAATAGAATGTCCAGGACATAGATACAAATCCGGTAAAAATGGACAAACACGGACCTCTGGAAACCAAGAGGTGGGATCAGGTGCCATGGAGGAGTAAGCATCCCCTGTCGACCGGTCACACCCGCCGTGAGTCCACAGTCAAGTCCAATGAAACAAGTGAGGAGTGTATCCTCGTCACAATTGGTACAGACGTCTCAACAACCGCCAACGAAAAGGCAACTCAACATTTCACTTAGTGAAACAGACTATTATACCGACCGTAAAATTTGCGGAACGTTGACATTAAACGCGGTTTTCGATATCCCTGTGTCAATAATTTGTCAGTGAGTAGTTTACCTATGTATATGAAATTTTCATATGTTGTGCACGCCCTGGCATATAGGATCATTTGTGAAATATAAACTCCATATGCGGGTGACTGAGGGATATTACTACTTAAATGTGGAAAATTTACAATGGGAAAGCCGAAATCGTCGCGTTTATCGTATAGCTTAGTTGCTAATTTCCCGTCTGTGTTTATATTAAGTAAAATGTCTAAGTATGAAGCGTGTGTGCTTGATTCCGTTGTATCTTAAATTTCTAGTTCGCTGGGATATATCGCATTGACATATGTATGAAAATTGTCATTATTAATTGACAAAACGCCGTCGATATATCTAAATGTCAAATTAAAGGACACCGCTAACTTTTTCTTCTTTTGATTCAGCAGTTTCTGAATGAAGTCTGCTTCGTATGAATAAAGGCACAGGTCGGCCAATAAAGGAGCACAATTGGTTCCCATAGGAATGCCGACAGTTTGTTGAAAGACCACGTCTCCGAACATTACAAATATATTGTCTATCAGAAATTCCAGCATGTTTTTATATCAACTTAAGTATATTTATGTGTAGAATCAGAGTGGTGTTTGACGAAATAAGTATCCTGATAGCCAATCACTAGATATTTTCGGGTACCACCTTTATTGAAAAAGCAGTTGTCTATGATGCTGAAAAGTCTTTCTTTTAATTTTTTATGTGGAATAGTAGTGTAAAGAGTAGAGAAGTCATAAGTTTTGATACTGTGAATTCGAGAAAAATTGTGTGCCTTCAAATTTTCTAAAAGCTGTTTAGAATATTTAAGTATCCACATCTGATTTACACCGCTTCTGGAATAAGCAACTGTACAGTATTGTTGAAGTTTCTCCTTAATGGCTGTCAATATCTTGGTAAGGAGTAAAGATAAAGGTTTGGTAGAACATTTGCTGGATCCTGCTATGTATCTTTGCTTATATGGGGTTTTATGAAGTTTAGGTATCCAGTATAAATGTGGTAGCTCGAAATCGGTATCCGTTGTAGGTATATCAAATGAGCGTAATACGGACACGTGATTTTGAAGGATCTCGTTCTTTGAAAGTGCGCTACGTGTGTATGTAGGATTTCCAGAATTCGTATTAAACCCAAGTTCTTCTAATAAACAATTATAGTAATGTGCCTTACAAATAAAAACTATATTATTTGAGGCTTTGTCTGCTGGTACCAGTACATATTGGTCATGTAACCTATCCAGTTCAGTTACTACTTCTGGATCATTAAATACAGAGGGATAACGTGTTTTCATAGTCCCTTTAAGTTTTCGAATACGAGATTTTATCAACCATCGTATGGCTTTCAGCCATTCAGACAAAGTGTCTGGTTCTACGTCTTCATGTTTGGCCCATCGTCTGCCATAATCTTCGACAGAATCCATAACTAAACTGAAATACTGACGCCAATTAAAGGAACGGGCTTCCCGGTATTTAGGGCCCCTTAAAATAAGATTTTTGAGGCTTTCATTTTCAACAATAGAAACGTCACCGGTAATGACATGCCCGATAGTATTGTATTTGAAAGGAGATGAAGCACATGAACATGTGACAGTGTTGTGTAGAAGATGGTTGATGTCTAAGCACTGCAAAACCTGTTTGTAAGGGATGCTAGGTGTATAGCTGTATGAAATGCAAGGCGTGGTCTTCAGTTTAAAATATTGTGGAATACAGGACTGAACTTTTTTGTGATTTAGAACATTGCCAATGTTTAAAGCGTCTATGCCTTTATTTGTGAATTTAAGTTTAAGGAAAAGACGTTTCTGTTCAGAACAGTCATCGTTTGTGACACGTGCAGGCTTAAACAGTCTGTGATAAGCGATGTCCATTATAATGGAGTTCAGTATGTATTCTGGGGTTAAAAAATCCGTGTGGGGGTTCATTCTTGCTTCTTGAAAAAGTTTATTGAGATTTGTAAAAGGAACAGAATAAAGTTTGCTGCGAATGTGATGAAGACCCAATTTTTATTAACGTAAGGTAAAAGAGATGAAAAAGTGACATCATGTTTGTAGGGTCGGTTGTATGAACGATGTCCGTGACTTCGTTTACGTCTTACGTTAGAATTAAAAGTTCCATCACATTAACACCATTACACAGTGGGCTTGATAGATTACCTACACTACGTATATTATCATACCGCATAACGGTCTCATAAGAATTAACATCTTGCCAGTAACTCGATTTGGCAAGTTTTATGAATATTTTATTTCTACTTACAGTATATTACACTATGAAATGCTTTGTAATAATCAACAAAACATAAGTACATTTTGTTCTTCTGTCTTGAAGTTTTAATTATTAGTGGCCTTTTATTCAATGCAAATACTGCATATACATAAAACTCCAAACCTGACTTAAAGTTTTGGTCTGTTGGTCTAGTTATATCTATACACTACCATACTATTCAGTATTACGGGGTGATATGGAAAATCAAGAGGTAGGATTATGTGACATGGAGGAGTAGGCATCCTCTGTCGACTGGCCAAACCATCGTGACTCCGTTGTTGAATCTAAATAATAAAACATAAGGCAAAAACCCTCGACACAATCGGTAGAGACAAAGAACTTGAACGGGTACTAGTATCTCAACATCTCATTTAGTGAAACACGTTAATTGCTTACAAGGTCACTATATCGACCATAAAAACTGCGAAATGTTGCTTTCAAACACAATTCCTCACGGCCTCATGACGACAACTTATCTTCTTAGGTAGTTTGCCTCTGTATATGAAATGGTTGTGTGCTTAACAGGTCTGGTATACCAGATAATGCAGATGATAAAGGGATATTACTACTTAGATGTGGAAAGATGGCATAGAAAAGACGAAATCATCGCGTTTGTCATACAGTTGTGTTGTCAATGTCCCGTCCGTGTAACAGTTAAGTAAAATGTAATATAGTAAGCAGGGCACGTGTGTGCTTGATTCTGTGGTTTATTTTATTTCTCACTGCTGAGATCGCTGGAATACATCACATTCACGTAAGATTGAATATTGCCATTATTTTACAAAGAAAGGTTTCTCGATCATATTTAAATGTCAAATTAAAAGTCAGCGAGCTAGTTTTTCTTCTTCTGTTTCAAAAACTTCTGAATGACATCTTCGTCATATGAATAAAAATATATATCGGGTAATGAAAAGGCACAGTTGGTCCCCATGGAAATTTCAATGGTTTTCTGAAAGACCTAGGTTCCAAAGACTACATATACATGTATATTGGTGATTAGAAGTCCAGCATCATTTTTATATCCACTTCAGTGTATATGGGTAAGAAAATCCCTTGTACAGAGAAAAAAAACAGTTGTGGGTGATTAGTTATGCCAAAGTTAATCTATATTTTAGTTTTTCACGTGGAATTGTTGTACAAAGAGTAGGGAATCACTGTGTTTTAACATAACAAAACTGAGTTTAAAAATTGTGCTTATAAATGTTATCATAACACACCCAATTTATAGTGCTTCTGGAATAAGTAATTATACAGTATTGTTGACATCTCTCCTTAACCGCTGTCAGTATCTTGGTATTTCAAGTGTAGGTAAAAGTGTAAGTGAGCATTTACTGGATCCTATTGTTTATCGCTGTTTGTGTTATTGCTTTCTGTTCTGGCAATATGGTGTGACATTGTTGTCAAGGGATTGTGTCTGAGTCCTGTATTGTATTCGGTCAAAATTGGTGCAAAATACTTATTCCTACATGTTATATGAATTCAAATTCGTGGGTCACACAGTTCGATGACTTATTCCGACACCACCTATTCAGTAAATTCTCAAGCCAAATAAAATAATTTTATAACTTTGACCATTTGGTTTTTTGTTTTTACTTATAATTGGTGTGATTGACAAGAAAACAAAATGGAAAAAGATCTGTTTGTTCCTCTCACATAAATATATTTATATAACTTGTGATCTTCCCATGAAAATGGAGAAGAAAAATTTGATTATGCAATTTTGCACCCAAACAATTTTTTTATATTTCTGAAGTTTTCTTCAGAAGGGCAATACTTTTTCTGGTTCTTTATGATTTTGAGACGAAAAGATACAAAATATGGTTTTATTCTGCAAATTAATTATGTTTTTCTCGTGTGGAAGCGTTTCATAAATACGATGATTCCTAGAATATATGATCTATTTCGTCAATGTTGGCCAATTTTAACAATCTTATTTCATTATTTTATTTTAGGAAAACTCTAGAGCAGAGGTGTTTCCTACAAGCGGACCCAAACTTCATTGGCGTCAGACCTATCATGCCCTCTGACTTGCAATCCATCCTGAATGGTCTTATCTGGGATAAAATCTACTTTTATCTTATTTATAAGTAGGGTTATCTTTATTTTAATGTTTCATATTTACTTTATTCATATTTCAAATTTCCCATTTAAAATTGCTTTTTGTTCTCGAATTCATCCATTGGGGCAAGTATTTTCCCAAAATGGTTTTTACTTTTACAACACTTCCGGGGGAATCCTTCTGCAACACGATTGGATATATTTAGACATGTGACGGGAATTCCTCTCCTGGCGGCAGGTGGAAATTGTTGAATACCTGTTGGTGCAAGAATTAGCGACTTCCTTAGGTGCTGGGGAGAATTTAACCGGATGGCTACAAAGACTGCACCCCAGGGGCAGCTTCGGCTAGAATGGGTGTACGGTTACAGAGGTCATCAGTGTCGAAACAACCTGTATTACACAGCAACAAAAGAAATCGTTTATTTTGTTGCCGGTGTGGGAATTGTTTACAACTCAAGGGAGCATAAACAAAGATTTTTTATCGGTCACGATGATGATATTCTATGGTATATAGTTTAACAAATGATCTTAATATTTAGAGAAGACATTTTTCGACATGCACATTTTGTTATATATGCAATAAGTTCGCGTTTTGATCTACAATTATATGCACACGAATGCGTCTTAACAAGTCTGGGCATGAATAAAAGTAAACGACAACTGTAAAAACCTTGTGACATAACAACATGATGTTGTTTTTTCGTTATGATATTCTGGTTTTTATTATTCTGTGTCTGTATGACCTATCATAAACACAAATGCAATGAAATATTTGTAGAGTAGATAAATACAGTGAAATGCAATCAAATTCAAAGGTGTGTGCATGCTTGTGTGTGAATCTCTACCATTTACTAGTGATGGGACATCGGTTGAAAATCTTAATCGATTATCGGATCGCATCGGTTTGGGCAACCGATGTAGTCAACTGATTAATAATCGGTTTTTCAAAGTGCATGTTTTAATTTATTATTTATATTTTTTCGTAATTCATGTACAAGTATTATGCATTAACCCTTATTCTTCTTGGTGTTTATTCTTCTTTTTTAGTTGATGGTGCACATGAATGGTTGATTGATTGATTAGAGTCTTTTTTTTTTTTTTTGATAAATTAGTTTTCAAAGTATACCCAGTAAATTTAAAAGCAGAAATCTTTTAAAAATGTAGTTTCATATGCGCTGCATGACGATGACCTGCATCATTGGTAGTAAAGTCAGTCAATCTCAATACTGGGTCATGTAAATGAGAAGCTCATTTCCAACCACTGCTTAATCATACACATACCATCAATATCCATCATGCACCACCATATCAAATGAAAATTCAAGATATTTATATTTACAATGTAATTCAAGGAATTATTTTTAGTTTTATCTGCCTTCAGAGATTCCTATCTACATGTACTTATTTCATGTTTCTAATCTGATATTTCATTTTTTGTGAAAATACTGAATATGTAGATATGAAGTTATGAACCACGGAAGGCACATATCATAGGATATAGAAATTAGAATTTGGGATAATATCTACAGATGATGAATAAATGATTCAGCACAGTCTATACATCACAGAGTAACATTTTTTTTTACTTTTTATTGAAGTAAATTTGATAGAAATTGACATATATATTTTACCAATGAAAAAATAAATGTAAAACTGAATTCAAGCCCCAGTTTTACATTTATTTTTTTCAGTGGTAAATCATATATGTGTCAATTTCTATCAAATTTACTTCAATAAAAAGTAAAAAAAAAGTGTTACTGTGTTCTGTACAGATTGTATCCTATGTGATCACAAAAATATGCAGGGATTGAGCAATGTGGTTAGGCCGTTTCCCTTATACCTAGCAGAAACATGCCTCATTGCTCAGCTAAAAATATTTAAACACAACTGAACATATATTTGTATAATCGTTTTATTTCTAAATCTACAGATTCATTTATAAGAATAATTGATTCTACTCATTATCAACGATGAACAAATGAAATAATATTTTTACGTGTGTCTAAACACTTCCCAGTACGTAATTAATCTTTAAACGAAGCTTACCTGTATTTTACACAGTCGGCAAACTGCCACTGTCATGTCGAGATTTCGCCTGGTGGGAGGAAGATCCTTATTGATCTTGTGGAACGCAAAAACGTCCCACACTTTTGATTTTGCCTTTCCACCACCGGGGTGGTCATGTAGCTCAGTGTCGCTTACGGAACTCGAGTCAACAACTGCAGCGTCGTTTGGACTCGTGTTGTCCGCCATCTTTAAAATTTAACTTAGGTTATTCATTTAGAGTGACTTCCCTTGATACGGGTGCGTTCGATTGTCGATTCTGAAAAAATTGGGAATCGATGATCGAAATCGAAGGTGCGTTCGATTCGTCAACCGATTACATCCGATCATCGGCGCACCACTACCATTTACTATCATTTACATCAGTACATCACATATTCATTTCAAAAGGCAGAACTATCAAAACCTTATATAAACAACAAGCAGTTATATAGATGTAAGTACTAAATATAACAAATTTGATGAGCATATAGGTTTTAAATTACACTGCATGTGATGGCTAATGCAATATGCATACATGTGATTCTTCTGAAGGGAGGAAAAATCTCCAGGTTTTTAGGGTCCCTTCCACCCCTCTCGTCACGTTTTTGAATCTTCTGTCATCGGAAATTTCATGTACCGAAAAAAAAATATGTCACCAACCTGTCAACCACCAACTCCTCATCAGATCATTTACTAATCAGCAAATGTTCGGTTATCAATCCGTTTACACCAACATGGTAAATAGCATGTGGGCATATTAATTATTGAGGGTGTTAATGATTATATAACACTGTCCCGTTCACTGATTGGCAGTTAATTGGTAAGACTAAGTCAAAGTGTGTGATGGTCTTGTGAGGTGTGACAGATGCTTGGATCATCGAAGATTAGAAGCATGATTCCAGCTATCAAAAATAGTTATTACGACATCTTACAGTCTCAAAAGATAGTTCTAATGTACTTCAACTAAAAAAATGACAGAAAAAAATTATCATTTTATTTATAATCAAGCATGCAAGGCATTTACCTCAAGGTCTAAATTATCACAAAGCACATGTAATGGTAGATGTACTTCCGTAACTAGTATAAGAAGCAGAAACGGACAGCACCAGACTCGTATTTAAATTATGGAAACTTAAATTTTTTTTGGATTATAAACAAAGTTGTTATCTTTTATTCAACTGGTATGTGTATAAACTCGAAAAATGCATGCAACAATATTAAAAAGGAATTCAATTGGCTAAATAATTGAACAAAACCAGGAAATTAATCAAAAGTTATAATATGCAAAAAAAAAAAAAAAGATAAATGACAAAAAAACATTGATAAAAATGTCAATTAAAAATCTCCAGTTTTGAGACCAAATCTCCAGCTAAAAAATTAAAAATCTCCATTTGTGGCATAGCAGTTGGACTGATTTTTATCACATGTACATTGTATGAATATGAAACTGTTGTACAGAGGTTCCGTAAAGAGAAAATACAGATTTTTAAGAAAAATGTCATATGTGATATATGCTATGTGATGATTTATCAATACATTTACCTTTTTCTAACATGGAAAAAAGTCAAAGGTACCAAGTGTATCCTATCAAACTAGCTCCCATATATAGCATACATGTACCATATCCACGGTTTCATGCACAAGTATTTTCTGCCATTCCAAATGTTTATTTTTTTTTCATTATACAATGTTAATCTTATTCATTTTCACTTTACATTATAGCCTTGGTATGCATCCAGATCGAACAATGGTTGCCACAGGGCAAACCGGGAAAAATCCATACATTTGTGTGTGGGATGTAGCAACTACGGAAACAGTCTCCATTCTGAAAGATGGTCACCAAAATGGTATCACAGCTCTTGGTTTCAACAAAGATGGAGGGGTAAGTGCAATTAAATGTATGCTTGGTAAAAAACACCTCATTCATTTATTTACAAAAACTTGAAATTCTATACCTTTACAGTGTCAATTTTAAAATTACCATATTACTATCTCTTTAGACAACTGACAGCAAGAAAGTTTAAATCTGAAATTCATATTTCTTTGCCTGTAGATCTAATTTGTTATAAAATGTTATGTCTTTCAGAGATTGGTATCAGTGGGGCTTGATCAACATTCAACTATGAATGTGTGGGATTGGAGAAAAGGAAAAATTATAGCATCAGTGCGTGGACATACAGATAGAGTTAGTATTGTTGTTATAATTACACAGTCTATCATAGTCATTGGTAGAACAGTAAGATGTAGAAATGAGGTATTTAATATGTGTAACAACTATTTCATACATGGTTTTCCCTGGTGCGCAAATTCTGCATCATTAAAAACAAACAATGCACTCACAAATTGACCCTACTATATATGTATATATAACTAATAATAGTGAGTGTTAATGGTTGTCATCAAATCATTTATTTGATCATCATTTCCCTCAACACTAGCAGTAGGTATAGGACTATGCCGATTTTTAATTCTTTGTTATTTTTTTTAGCTTGCCCATAGGCTAGACATACATATTTTTCAATTTGCCCAAGACATTGAGCTTGTTCGGGGCGTCGGGCAAGTGGATTTGTCATGCCCTGGTCAGGTCATGATGGACACAAAATATTACTACAGACTGATATGATTTTACCTCATTTATGTACTTAATGTAAGAGTTACAAGTAAGGATATATAAAGGAAACAAATATTTACTCTTATAAAAGAATTGTTGACTCCCAAAATTTCCTAATGACCCTCATTTGCAATTAAAAAGAGGTCAATTGGATCCCTTAATGAACATTTTTTGGGAAAACTCTGTTCATACAATCTAGGATAGATAAATAGATAAATCTTGACATTTGATATAAGAATGGTCAATAGCTTCATTATTATATATTGTCAAGATGTTGTAAACTTGGCACTACCAATATACATGGCATTGTTATGTATACATAAATTGCTGTTGCCCTTGTGATGACATCATATTCATAGTCATTTGGAGTGTGAACTGAAGTGAGGAAAATTTTCTGTGTTGTCATAGAAATAAATGTTGCATAGATGTGCATTATATGTTTTATGTACATTGTATTTATATTTGAAATGAATATGCAATTTTCAAATGAACCAATATTCATTTGGGCCTATTTAATTACAGGTGTTTGATGTACAATTCAACCCTTACAAAGACAACTCCATTGTGAGCTGTGGAGTAAAACATATCAAGTTTTGGACACTTTGTGGAAATGCTCTTACTCCTAAGAAAGGAATTTTTGGTAAAGCAGGAGAGATACAGACAATTTTGTGCATAGCTTTTGGGCCAGATGACATTACATACTCTGGGACATTGAATGGTGATGTGTATAGATGGAGAGGCAACACCTTGGAGAGAGTTATTTCTTCAGCTCACCAGGTAACAATGAGTCTTTGAAATATACAAATAATGATTTATTATCATTGATTCTTTTTATGCCCCTGGCCTGAAAGGTCTGTTTGTCCGTAATTCTGTCCCGCTTACATATAAAATGCAATATTTCAAGTCTTGATTGTAATACAGTAACCAAACGTAGACTGTAAGTTCTTCTAAGGGTTGCTCACACTTCACTGACATCACATGCCCCAGGGATAGGGTGCTGCCAAATTGTATAACATTGCAATATTTAAAATATACATATATTTATCTTTTGCTAGTATAGAAATTTGCTGGGACAGAAGGAATTTGTGTTTCTCAATCACATCTTGTTATGATGAATATTCAGTTACTGGCTTTCATTTCTGTTTGATTGTGAGTCACATTGAAGAGACATTGCTTTAGGACATTTATTGTTGAGAGTTATAATAAGCAGAGTTCTATTCAATACCATAGCTCCTTTCATGCTTTTAAAATTGGTTACTTTGTTATAAAATGTCATATCATTATTAGGTATGTGTATATATAAATATATTCCACCAAACATTTTCCTTCACTGAAGTTACACAATCTACTGTAATGTGTGTGTTTACCTTAAAAAGTTTTCATAGACAATGTGATTTATTCGAAGGGTTCAATATTTGCCATTGATATGTCAGAAGAAGGATTTACCACTGGAGGCAAAGATGGAGTAGTAAAAATTTGGGATTTGGATTTCAAAGCCATTACCACAATTAATCTTGTCAATTCACCCGTAGGATACAAAGGTATGTATATTTAAAGCATTTCTTATTACAATTATACTTTGGTCATGTCTGTGGGGAGAATGTTAAAACACTGATTGTTTACTTTATATATTTAGCATGGGGAAATATTTATTCTTGTCCATCATTCCAGGTATTTTTGTTTCTTATGATTATCTCTTCACAACGTATATCACACACTGAACAGTTGATGAATGGAATCTTGGATGTGTTGAGTGGATTAAGAGGGGTCACCCTTGGATTGATTTGTGAGATTCTCACCATAATGGTGGAGATTTCCATTTCTACTCAACACACCCTTGTTTGATTATTTTTCTCTCATGCTTCAAATGTACACGTATATGTATGCAAATGAAGTCTGATATAACTATTTATTCATGCATTATATAGAAGCCATAGAGGTTTAACATAGAATTGCATTGTGATGTCATATCACATGTAGCTTGTCAATACCCTAGGGTTTTTACAAGGCAATTATTTCCTGTTTAAAAAAAAGAAGGAAAATTCAGTAAACAAAGGGAGCAAAGGTAGTTTTCTACCCTTGTGAAATAAATCTTATTTTGCAAAAAGTAATAACTTTATCGAACATGTAAAATATTTATATTTGGCTTTATTGATGATTTGTTAATTTTGTATTCTTTTGTGTATAAATTATAATAATATTTTGATAATTATATTTTCTTAATTCACTGCAGAATCATGTACATAGACAAAACTACACATACATTTCTATCTGTATCATCAGACTGCATGCGATCGTTGTAGCGGATGAATTCAGCAAGAGCTTAGCTCGAGTTGAACTCATCCGCTACAATGATCAAGTGCAGTCTGATGATATGGATAGAAATGTATGTGTAGTTTTGTATTTATTACATGTAACTTATTTATCTATATGTGTACACAAATTTCAAATTCATTTTCACGACACCATCAAATATATTGGATGACAGAGTCTCATTTAAAAAATTAGCTCCGGAGAAATTTCCGTATCCAATTACAGTGCAATACGATGGTATGTATTGCACGAGCATATTGAACACTGTATTGTAACTGTAGGATTACACATGCATGTAATCAAATAGCATATATGCTGTGAATATTCAAATTAGAAAGATTAAATTCCCTTTGTACATGGATGTACAGTGATTTTTATGCCTATTTTCAATACTACCCCACTTTCTCAAGGAGAAGGATAAAATTATATATTTGTACAATTTGTAAAACAGTTTATTTTTTGAAAACTAAGACTAATTTTTTAGGTCCAAAATGCCTATAAATTCCTGAATAATCACAGATTATGATTCATTATTGACATTCTTCGCTGTTTCTTAGGTCTTTCTGTAAGAAGTGTATGTTGGCGTACAGACAAAGTTCTTATTGGAACACAAGACAGTCAGATTTACGAAGTAGCCGTTAGAGAAAGAGACAAGCCTCGGAGCTTGGTAGATGGACATGCAGAAGGAGAACTTTGGGCTTTGGCTGTACATCCTAAAAAACCAATTGTTGCTACTGGAAGTGACGATCAGACACTCAGGTAGTTTCATAAGCTAAATTTCAACAGAAAATATGAAATCTGATTATAAAATCTGATATATTATGGCCCCAATGCAACTATGGCACATACATTCCACCAGGAAGATTAATTGAACACAAAATATTCCAATCAAATCAGTAATACAAGTCATGTATATGTTATTTCAGATACTACTGTACAAGAGATAAAAAGAGATACTCTGTTACAAAAGAAAAGTCATACTATGTTACAGGTCATAGTATTAAAATATATTATATCAGATTATAAGAATGAGACCCACTCTTATAGACCACTAAGACTTGTGGTAGTTAAGTGGTTGCGTGTTTGATATGCAAGTAGAAAGTCCCAGGTTAGAATCCTACTATATATACCATGTCATACTTGTTGACTTTTAAAAAATAGTGATGACTGTTCCATCAGCAAGCACTTTGCATAAGAAATGAAAGTTACAGGTCTTTTGGTTGAGACTTGGAACATATCCCGGCAGGTATGGCACTTAAAAGAACTATCACTGGGTCAGTGATCATATATGTGAGGTACTATAACATTTCAAAGAAATGAGAAAATATATCACTGGTCATACAAGTGAGATACTATCACATTTCAAGAAGTGAGAAAGTATATCACTGGTCATGCATGTGTGATACTATGTCACAGGTCATACATGTGAGATTTTATATTACATGTCATATACATCAGAAACTATCACATTTCCAAGAAGTAAGGCACTTAATCGCAGTGACAGTTCATACAAGTGAGATACTACTAGTATCACTAGTAGATTTGATCTACCATATCACAGGTCATAGATGTGAGATATATCACAGGTCAGATGTGAGATACCATATCACAGGTCAGATGTGAGATGCCATATTACAGGTCATAGGTGTGAGATACCATATCACAGGTCAGATGTGAGATACCATATCATAGGTCATAGATGTGATATACCATATCACAGGTCATAGATGTGAGATACCATATCACAGGTCATAGATGTGAGATACCATATCACAGGTCAGATGTGAGATACCATAACACAGGTCACAGATGTGAGATATCATATTATAGGTCATAGATGTGAGATATCACATCACAGGTCAGATGTGAGATATATCACAGGTCAGATGTGAGATACCATATCACAGGTCAGAAGTGAGATACCATATCATAGGTCATAGATGTGATATACCATCACAGGTCATAGATGTGAGATACCATATCACAGGTCAGATGTGAGATACCATATCACAGGTCATAGATGTGAGATTCCATATCACAGGTCATAGATGTGAGATACCATATCACAGGTCATAGATGTGAGATATCATATCACAGGTCAGATGTGAGATATATCACAGGTCAGATGTGAGATACCATATCACAGGCCATAAATGTGAGATATCATATCAAAGATTTTCAAAGAAAATAAAGTAGGTGAATAGGTCATAATTATGAATTGTATTACATGTTGCATCATACAGGTGAAATAAAATGTGGGTACTTGAATCTTAGATTTTAGATATTTAGTATTTTTTTCTATCTTGTTAAACCCAACATAGAACGTGAGCTATTAACTACACACAATCTTTGTTTTACAGGTTGTGGAATATGAGTAGCTATTCCATTCTATCTAAAACTTCACTGGATCAGAAGATAAGAAGCTGTGCCTTTGATATGGAAGGAAATCATATAGCACTGGGGTGTATGGATGGTTCATTTATGGTTCTTAAAACAAGGTTTGTTTTTAACATTTCAAATGACTATATAAGCTTTGTGGTCAAGTTAGTAATTGGTGTAGGGAATGATCACATGTTCCTGACTGTGAGACATTAGGAGAATAAAACATGACTGAGTGACTCTCTCATTGTAATTTTAGAGGAGCATGTGTCCTCTGTATAATGAGTATTCTTTATTTGCTGATTTTAAATACATCCTCATTGAAAAGTAATATGTTTAAGTACAGAAAGATGATATTTTAGATATTGTCAATCTGTTTTATATCACATTGAGCTATATACTTTTCTTTATTCTATGCCAAAAAATTTCACATAACAATATTAGGACTAAATTAAGATAAATATTTCCTCTTCTCCTACACATTGGTGTATCTGGAGCAGGATATGATAACTAACAGCTTGATTACATAGGTGTATAGAGTTATAGATAAGAAGCATAGTAATCTGTATATAGAGTTATAGAAAGGAAGCATTGTAATAGGTATATAGAGTTATAGATAGGAAGCATAGTAATCTGTATATAGAGTTTTAGATAGGAAGCGTTATAATGGGTATATAGAGTTATAGATAGGAAGCATAGTAATCTGTATATAGAGTTATAGAAAGGAAGCATTGTAATAGGTATATAGAGTTATAGATAGGAAGCGTTGTAATAGGTATATAGAGTTATAGATAGGAAGTATTGTAATAGGTATATAGAGTTATAGAAAGGAAGTATTGTAATAGGTATATAGAGTTATAGATAGGAAGCATAGTAATCTGTATATAGAGTTATAGAAAGGAAGTATTGTAATAGGTATATAGAGTTATAGAAAGGAAGTATTGTAATAGGTATATAGAGTTATAGATAGGAAGCATAGTAATCTGTATATAGAGTTATAGAAAGGAAGTATTGTAATAGGTATATAGAGTTATAGATAGGAAGCATAGTAATCTGTATATAGAGTTATAGAAAGGAAGTATTGTAATAGGTATATAGAGTTATAGATAGGAAGCATAGTAATCTGTATATAGAGTTATAGAAAGGAAGTATTGTAATAGGTATATAGAGTTATAGAAAGGAAGTATTGTAATAGGTATATAGAGTTATAGATAGGAAGCATAGTAATCTGTATATAGAGTTATAGAAAGGAAGTATTGTAATAGGTATATAGAGTTATAGAAAGGAAGTATTGTAATAGGTATATAGAGTTATAGATAGGAAGCATAGTAATCTGTATATAGAGTTATAGAAAGGAAGTATTGTAATAGGTATATAGAGTTATAGATAGGAAGCATAGTAATCTGTATATAGAGTTATAGAAAGGAAGTGTTGTAATAGGTATATAGAGTTATAGATAGGAAGCATAGTAATCTGTATATAGAGTTATAGAAAGGAAGTATTGTAATAGGTATATAGAGTTATAGATAGGAAGCATAGTAATCTGTATATAGAGTTATAGAAAGGAAGTGTTGTAATAGGTATATAGAGTTATAGTTAGGAAGCATAGTAATCTGTATATAGAGTTATAGAAAGGAAGTATTGTAATAGGTATATAGAGTTATAGATAGGAAGCATAGTAATCTGTATATAGAGTTATAGAAAGGAAGTGTTGTAATAGGTGTATAGAGTTATAGATAGGAAGTATTGTAATAGGTGTATAGAGTTATAGATAGGAAGCATTGTAATAGGTATATAGAGATATAGATAGGAAGCATTGTAATAGGTATATAGAGTTATAGAAAGGAAGTATTGTAATAGGTATATCGAGTTGTAGATAGGAAGTATTGTAATAGGTATATAGAGTTATAGATAGGAAGCATAGTAATCTGTATATAGAGTTATAGAAAGGAAGTGTTGTAATAGGTGTATAGAGTTATAGATAGGAAGTATTGTAATAGGTGTATAGAGTTATAGATAGGAAGTATTGTAATAGGTGTATAGAGTTATAGATAGGAAGTATTGTAATAGGTGTATAGAGTTATAGATAGGAAGCATTGTAATAGGTATATAGAGTTATAGATAGGAAGCATAGTAATCTGTATATAGAGTTATAGATAGGAAGCATTGTAATAGGTATATAGAGTTATAGATAGGAAGCATTGTAATAGGTATATAGAGTTATAGATAGGAAGCATAGTAATCTGTATATAGAGTTATAGATAGGAAGCGTTGTAATAGGTATATAGAGTTATAGATAGGAAGCATTGTAATAGGTATATAGAGTTATAGATAGGAAGCATAGTAATCTGTATATAGAGTTATAGATAGGAAGCATTGTAATAGGTGTATAGAGTTATAGATAGGAAGCATAGTAATCTGTATATAGAGTTATAGATAGGAAGCGTTGTAATAGGTATATAGAGTTATAGATAGGAAGCATTGTAATAGGTGTATAGAGTTATAGAAAGGAAGCATTGTAATAGGTATATAGAGTTATAGATAGAAAGCATTGTAATAGGTATATAGAGTTATAGATAGAAAGCATTGTAATAGGTATATAGAGTTATAGATAGAAAGCATTGTAATAGGTATATAGAGTTATAGATAGGAAGCATTGTAATAGGTATATAGAGTTATAGATAGGAAGCATTGTAATAGGTATATAGAGTTATAGATAGGAAGCATTGTAATAGGTATATAGAGTTATAGATAGGAAGCATAGTAATCTGTATATAGAGTTATAGAAAGGAAGCATTGTAATAGGTATATAGAGTTATAGATAGCAAGCATTGTAATAGGTATATAGAGTTATAGATAGGAAGTATTGTAATAAGTATATAGAGTTATAGATCGGAAGCATTGTAATAGGTGTATAGAGTTATAGATAGGAAGAGTTGTTATAGGTATATCGAGTTATAGATAGGAAGCTTTATAATGGAGTTCGAAGATGTACATGTACTTTATATTATTATCATTATGTTTAACTCGTTACAGAGATCTGTCGGAGGTCATTCACCTGAAGGATAGAAAAGAGGTCATCCATGAGATGAAGTTCTCTCCATGTGGCAAATATCTAGCTGTGGCATCTAATGATAACTTTGTTGACATTTACTCAGTAGAACAACGTTACAAACTTGTGGGCACCTGCCGCGGAAGTTCCAGCTTCATAACTCACATTGATTGGTCTGATGACAGTAAATATTTACAAACTAACAGTGGAGCAGCAGAAAGACTCTTCTTCAAGATGCCAAGTATGTTTATTTAATGACTACTAAGTACTGTAAATAAAGTTTTATTCACAAGGATTTTATTTACTCGTAATTTTGTGGGAGCTTTAGCTTCCGAAAATAAAGTTATTGTGTAATGAAGTAGGATAAAGAGAGGGGCATTCAAAATAGTGAAAATGTAATCTCACGAATAAATGTAGATCTTATGTTTCGCGAAAGTGAAGTCCCACAAAAGATTTTGGATTTACAGTATGATCCACTTTGTTTTTACTGCAGTTAATCTTATTTAAAAATACAGGAAACCCAGACAAGAACTTTATGATATTTTTAATGGAATAAGCTCAACATTACTTATCTCCTATACAACAAAGAGTCTTCTACAGATAGTGTGAAATACTAACACCGAAGACAGAATATGAGTGAAAAATTTAAGTAAAAATATAAGTTTAAAAGATAATATTGGACAAAAATATAAGTAAGAGTATATCAATTTTAAAAGATTGTGTAAGAGAAAGATATCAGTTTTATAGATAATTTTAGAAAAATGTATGAGTAAACAACATCAGTTTTATTTATAATATTAGAGGACAGCATAATAGGACTGTCTATCGTATAAGACGTATTTTAGCTGCACAAGACTGAGGCTTGGAAATTGAGAATTGAATATTCCTATAGTATTAACATATACATTTCTGTTGAGGGTGTTATTTGCATTGTATCTTAATAAAATGATAGCTGAACAACACAATCTTAATATCCAGTCTATTTAAGATATTGTGAAATACAGTACAAAATGTATTATAGTAGTTAGTTAATAGATAAATTATGTCTTTATTATGTAAGTTATAAGATAGTATTACAGCAGTTAGTTAATAGATAAATTATGTCTTTATCATGTAAGTTATAAGATAGTATTACAGCAGTGAGTTAATAGACAGATTTTGTTTGTATCATGTAAGTTATAAGATAGTATTACAGCAGTTAGTTAATAGATAAATTATGTCTTTATCATGTAAGTTATAAGATAGTATTACAGCAGTGAGTTAATAGATAAATTATGTCTTTATCATGTAAGTTATAAGATAGTATTACAGCAGTGAGTTAATAGACAGATTTTGTTTGTATCATGTAAGTTATAAGATAGTATTACAGCAGTGAGTTAATAGATAAATTATGTTTGTATCATGTAAGTTATAAGATAGTATTACAGCAGTGAGTTAATAGATAAATTATGTTTGTATCATGTAAGTTATAAGATAGTATTACAGCAGTGAGTTAATAGATAAATTATGTTTGTATCATGTAAGTTATAAGATAGTATTACAGCAGTGAGTTAATAGACAGATTTTGTTTGTATCATGTAAGTTATAAGATAGTATTACAGCAGTGAGTTAATAGACAGATTTTGTTTGTATCATGTAAGTTATAAGATAGTATTACAGCAGTGAGTTAATAGACAGATTTTGTTTGTATCATGTAAGTTATAAGATAGTATTACAGCAGTGAGTTAATAGATAAATTATGTTTGTATCATGTAAGTTATAAGATAGTATTACAGCAGTTAGTTAATAGATAAATTATGTTTGTATCATGTAAGTTATAAGATAGTATTACAGCAGTGAGTTAATAGACAGATTTTGTTTGTATCATGTAAGTTATAAGATAGTATTACAGCAGTGAGTTAGTAGATAAATTATGTTTGTATCATGTAAGTTATAAGATAGTATTACAGCAGTGAGTTAATAGATAAATTATGTTTGTATCATGTAAAGTATAAGGCAGCATTACAGCAGGTAGCTGATGGACAAGTTTTGTTTCTATAATGTAAGGTATTAGTGAGTTTACATCAATAGAACATATTAGATAGTAGAAGTTGTACACAGTATCAGACAGTCTGACAGATAGAGCTGTATTTTACAGATGGAAAACAGCTGACAAATCGTGAAGAGATAACCAACATACACTGGTACTCCTTTACGGGAGTTTTGGGTACAGAGGTGAACGGAATCTGGGAGAAGTACACAGACACAAATGATGTCAACGCTGTCGATGCTTTTTACAAAGGAGATGTTCTTGTGACCGGTGATGACTTTGGGCTGGTGAAAGTCTTCAAGTTTCCATGTTTAAAGAAAGGTAATATTTTGTGTGGTATATGTGACTAGTGTTGACTTTGGTCTTGTCAAAATCTTTCAAGTTTCCTTGCTTAAAAAAAGGTAATATTTTGTGTGTTATACAATATATATACATTTCGATAATACATTACGTTACTTTATGATTTCTAGCTCATTTCTTTTATAAATTTAATCTTGTAACTGGACATGTGAGAGTTTACAGAAAATATGAAATTCACTTATTAAATTTTTTCTCACTTTGACTGTGTCAGATATCTGTTGGATATCATAAGCAAGCTTACACATAAATGATGTAATTACATTTTCAATATTTTTTTCAGGAGCCAAATTCAGAAAATATGTGGGTCATTCTGCACATGTTACCAATGTACGATTTTCTCATGACAAGACTCGTGTTATATCTACTGGTGGAGCAGACCATGCTGTCTTCCAATGGAAATATCTACCAGATGGCAGCACTGAACCAGATCCTCAAAGTGGTATGTATATTTAAGGCCACAGAAAAGAATTCTATATACAGCCAAACTTGCCTTAAAGGCAACCTGTTTTCATCAGTCACTTGTCTTCAACAGCCAGTTTATGTTCCCCCAATTAATTTTACTTTATAAACATACCCAAACCAGCAGCCACATGTCTAACACGGCCAACAGGCCGCGATATACAGGACAAAATGCTTGGTCACATTATTTTCAGCCGCCATTTTTTGAGGATGGTTGATCATATGATCTATTTTCAGAAAACCAGTCAACAAGTTAGATTGGCAGCACTGTAATGTACATGATTCTGACACCTGATCATCTTAACATCAAACTATCATGTATTGGTATATGAATATACATGTGTTGCTATACACTGCATAAAGGCCACCAATTTTCTTGTGATTTTTGTCAACCTGGAACCAAAGACCACCTGTCTTATGCAGCTCCTTTTCCAATTTCCCTTAAATGGCTGCTGAAAACAGGTTTGACTGTATTATGTTCTAAGATAAATACTATCAAATTGAACTTTTAAACAAACTCATGTGATGCTTTATGGACCAGTTGTACTAAATAATCTTTTCAGGATTTACTTGTCCAGGCAAATTGCTTTTTACCTATTATTACCATTGAGAGATGCTATACCTTTAATAATCAGTTTCTGTAGTTTTCTATTTTCTGTGTACAGGTGTACAACTATGTTTTTCTGTGTATAAGTTTTGGGTACATTTGTCTTTCTACTTTCTGTGTATAGGGTATATTTACAGTTATGTTTTTCTATAGGTTTTGTGGATTCTAACAGTGAGGACAGTGACTCAGACTTGTCTGATGTTGCTGATGTGGACTCGGATCTGGAACAGGAGAAACAGGTCAAATATGACCGAAGAATTTACAAAGAGGATGCAGCTAAAATCAGGAAAATGACCAAGGAAGAATTGCAGAATGGTCAGAAACGCAAAAGAGGTCCAACGTCCAGTCTGAAACTGGAATATGTTCATGGGTAAGAATTTTAACGAGAAGTACTTCTGATGTTGGATAAAAATAACTTGTGTAACAGGGTATATTTTGGTCATTTTAATGATATGCAGGAGATTTTGTTGTTTATGTGGGATGGATATGGTGTTAAAGATCATGTTTAACAAGTTCTTTTTCATTCAACTCTAACACATATTTGATTGAAATTCTTTCAAGTGAATTTACATTTTATTGGAGCTATTACAAAGTTGATATATGTCTAGAAATTGACATTATCTGTCTGTCCGTCATCTGTCTGCTTCAATATTATGGTTTAGATGTTGAGTTTAACTCTGTTGTGGAAAAACCTCCGAGACTATCACGTTGTAACATCACATGATGATAGAATATGATGATATTTAGTGATAAGTTGACTATGTCCCTTATCTTTATATAAATTTTACAGTTAAATGAGTTACCATATATTATGAGATATTGAGATATTGTATTTGAGTGTAGTTCTGTCACGTTCGTTTCATATTTTTTACAGTTACCATGGATATGATTGTATTTGTGTGCAGTTCTGTCAAGTTGATCTAATTTTCCTTTTTTTTGTGTATATTTTTCAGTTACCGTGGATATGATTGTCGTAACAATTTGTTTTACACTCAGACTGGTGGGATAGTTTATCACATTGCCGCGGTAGGAATCGTGTATGATAGAGAGAAAAACACACAGAAGTTTTACACGGAACACACTGATGATATACTGTGTCTTTGTATTCATCCCATCAAGGATTACGTGGCGACAGGACAGGTGATAATATTTATCATTATTTCAGATTGATTTATTGTCTGTTTGTTTATTGTTATTCAATGTCCCACTCAAGAATATTTCACTCATATGGAGACGTCATCAAATGCCGGTGAAGGGCTTCAGATTTTGGCCTATGCTCGGCACTTACGGCCATTGAGCAGTGAGGGTTCTTTAACGTGCCGACACCTACTGTGACACGGGACCTCTAGTTTTTACTGTCTTATCCGAAAGACAGGAAACCAACCTGCCATCGGCGGTACTCGAACTCAAGACCTCAAGATCCAGAGTCGAGTGCGCTACGGACTGAGCCAGGCCATCTCTTTCAGATTGAAAAAATTTATTGATGTATAATGAAATTCAGCATGTTCAGCATAAAAAACACCAATCATGAGTACAAGACAAATCACTACTTAACACACCATTTGACAAAGAAAATAATACTTACAGATTTTATTCAAATCATCAGATATTTGTGGCACTTTTTTTTTTAAACATTATTACACATTGTACCAAATAACACAGCCAGTAACATTTCCATGAAGATTATATGAAAACCTTATTTGGTGTTTTTGAGACTCCATGACAAAGATAAATCAGGAGAATATATCAGTCAGCACAATGTTACAGATCATTTAAGTAACTGACAGGTGGAATATCAGTTTTCTGATATTTATATTTTTGTAATGGATTAATCTTCCTCCACATCGTACTTGATTTAATGTATGAGTTAAATACAAATCATTACTGTCTTGTTTGGTAAAAATATAAGATTGATTGTCTTTCATAGGTTGGTCGAGATCCTGCTGTGCATATTTGGAATATTGACACCATGAAAAGTATTTCTATACTGAAAGGCCAACATCAGAGAGGAGTGTGTGCTGTTGATTTCTCAGGTAAGACAACATTAGAGATGGGTATGTGCTGTTGATTTCTCAGGTAAGACAACATCAGAGAGGGATATGTGCTGATGATTTCTCAGGTAAGACAACATTAGAGATGGGTATGTGCTGTTGATTTCTCAGGTGAGACAACATTAGAGAGGGGTGTGTGTGTGCTGTTGTTTTCTCAGGTAAGTATAACTATGTTATTACCTTTCCAAATCCCTGGGAGGTGTTGTAGTGCTTCTGTGTACTGTTTTACAAAGCTGGACCAAATATATTAAAATTTCTCTTGTAATCAATCAGCTGTTAGACAGGTAATTATTGTGACACCATTTAGTTAAGTGCTCCATGTAACTAATAAACAATAGAAAAACATATCAGTCATGTATGTGCACAAAATGACAAAACAGCTACTGATTTTTCAGACCATTGTAGTAATATAATTCTTTAGGAGGATGTATAGCTCAACATTTTCATAACTATGTAGATCAAACATTTATCTGTCTCATTGAAGCATTTCTTGATTTATTTACATTTCTATAAATATTCACATTTTATAGATACTTTGTTGTTTATTTATTGTTTGGTTAACATGGAGGTGGATCTAAGTTTTAGTGGTTACAAACCTGTGATGAGATAATCTTATTCTTCTGTTTATATTTTGTATTGTCAACTAGGTGATGGAAAGAAGTTGGCTTCAGTTGGTCTGGATGACAACCATTGTATTGTTGTGTGGGACTGGAGAAAGGGAGAGAAATTGGCCACAACAAGGTAAATATATACAAGTTTACTGTGTTGTGTGTAAAACTGGGGTATGCAGTAGTTCATTGGTACTTTGTTAGATGCCAAAACTTGTAATGATTTTTGTACTTAAAATTTTAAGTTGTACTGGTGCGGTACCTATTATTGGATGGAAATTGAGATTTTTTCCAATCATCTTCAGTTCAACTGATGGAATTAATATGAAATTTTGAATCATAATAAGTTACTTTTAGACATTGAATCTAACCCATTTAAAAACTCTACCTACATGCTGTAATCATGACTGTAGGAGGACCTATTCTCGAACTGCAGATTTTATTTATGTGAGCTCGTGAGATCATTTCTCCCCAGCTTGTGAAAAGAAAATGTTGTATTGTGCGATAGAAAGATGAGTAATTTCACGATTGTACTGCAAGTATCGATCATTATTTTTTTCGCATCTTTTTTTTTATAAAAACAGCCTTACCAAATTTTGTTTATTCATGTTCAGTGAGAAAGTGTCTGAAAATGGGTAGTGTCCAAGAATAGTATAAATCTATCAAAGTGAATGAAAGTTTGTTATCAATGTTTAATACTTGTACTTTCTTTTTGTATTTTAGGGGCCACAAGGACAAAATATTTGTTGTAAAATGGAATCCATTTGATGTCAACAAACTGGTAACAGTTGGTGCCAAACATATCAAGTTTTGGACACAAGCAGGTTTGTATTTGATTGATTTTATGTCTCGTAGAATAAAGTTCAGTGTCATTTAGTTTTGGGTTTGTCTATTTCCAACATTATGGTTTCCATCACACAAGTTGGGTTTCTTTCCTCAAATTTTAATTAAGTTTGGTATAGTGTTTTGTATGTGACACCGTATCAGTATGATGTTTTTTTATTTTTTACAGGTGGTGGATTTACTTCAACACGTGGTACATTTGGCAATGTGGCAAAGTCATGTGACATGTTATGTGTTGCTTTTGGCAAATTGCCAGATATTTGTTTCTCTGGTGGCAGTGATGGTAATGTTTTTGTTTGGAAGGAATCTTCACTGCAGAAAACTGTCAAGGCACATGAAGGTCCACTCTTTGCCATGCACTCTTTGGATAAGGTAAGACTGTGCTTGTTTTCTGTGTCAACCCATAAATGCTTGCATACACTGAAACCTAGCCTAAAGGAGACCACCTCACTCTGGAGACCACGTCACATTTCAGACCACAAATTTTCAATCTCTTGATAAAAATTTGATAAGTACAGAACCTCACTTAAGATACCATCTCACAAATCATGCTACTGAACCAGTCAGTTGGGTTGTCTTAATTGTGAGGTCCCACTGTAATTAGCACTTCAAACACTCTGAAACGACCCCCTAAGTCAAATGTTCAATGAAGAAGAATTTTTACGGAGATGTATCATGGTGTCAGTCTTTTAGATGCACCACTAGAATATTAGTCAGGGAAACTTAAGTTATCTTTGAATTTTTTTTTTCAATTTAACCAATGATTCAGTATTGGTAGAGTCTAACTGGCAACATTTATTTACCAACGTTAAACAGGTACATGTATGTTGTTGACAGTGATATTGTGCTTCATATTAAAGAGTGCATCTAATGTATGTAAGTAAAGCTATTATCAGTTCATACATCAATGCAGGAACAATATATGATAACATTTAAGAATTGAATTGCTTTCAGTTGGCATTCATGGGCTTATGTATGCCAACTACTCAAAGGCAAATTCCATTTTCTTTATTGGAATTCAAATTTCCATTAAGAACACTTGCCTGTTCTTATAGGTACAATTCCTGGAACAACTGTTTGCAGTTATAAGATGAACAACATTTTTTTTAATGAAAATGTAATGTCAGTGCCATAGATTTACCATATAAGGACATTTACATAGACTTGTAATCAGATATTGATCTCTGACAACTGAGCTTTATGACATATGTATTGACTTCTCTGACAGGGTTTTGTTACCGGCGGAAAGGGAGGAATCATTGGACTGTGGGATGATCAGTTTGACCGTTGTCTAAAGAATTACACCATCACAAAATCTGCTATTGTTCAGGGATCCAAAGGAATATTGATTCAAGATTCACCAACTATCAGAGCCATAGTCCTAGGGCATGGTAAAATTCTGGTAGGTACAAGGAATGGAGAGATTATAGAAGTGGACAAAGGTGGACCAATGACCATTCTTACTCAGGTTTGTCAACTTCTTCTGTCACTATGGTTTCATGCATCTTATCTGAACTTGTTGAATTGTAAACTTTACTGGCTTTTTTGTATACTAAATTGTCTGTGGATATGAGATTTTACATATGTATATTTTGTTCATTGGTCAGTACATGCATACCCATTCTCTTACTCAGGGTCATATGGAAGGAGAGATGTGGGGACTTGGAGTTCATCCGAGTCAAAATATGTGTGCCACAGTAAGTGATGACAAATCACTTCGTTTGTGGGATTTGTCCGCTGAACACAAGATGATCAACTTCAAAATTCTGAAGCAAGCTGGGAGATGTGTTGATTTCTCAACTGATGGCAAATACCTGGCTGTCGGATTGAAGGATGGTACGTTATTACTTCATTTATAATTGTAACAAAGTTTAATTAATTCATTAAAGAGAGTAAACAGATTTTTGTGACTTAAAGATTTTGTATTTATATTGCTTACTCTAATGTGTCTTATGTTGCAGCCTTGTTCTAGTTGAGGTTCAAAACTGTTGTAGTTCCACAAAGGTCATTTAGTTTAATATTCTTTGTCTTATTATCTAAACTCAAGACCAAGTTAGTTTGACATTCATACAAATGTACAAATTTAATAATTAACTATTGCATATATTACTGCCTTATACAACATATATTTGTTTACTGACAGGGAGCTTTTTAGTTGTCAAGGCTGATACAATGGAAGAGGTCATATCATTTCACCACAGAAAGGAGGAAATCTCTGATATTAAATTCTCTCCAGGTATGTTCCATAAGGTAGAGTTTATCTAGACTATAAAAGACAGGTAGGATCATGCACTTTAACCTTTACCTGAATTCCTGCACCGGCTTGTAAAATACTGTGTCAAATTTAACTCCAAGTTAACCAATATTAAATCAATAGTCTAACTCTAAGTTAACCAATATAAAATCAATAGGCTAAATCTAAGTTAACCAATGTTAAATCAACAGGCTAACTCTAAGTTAACCAATGTTAAATCAACAGGCTAACTCTAAGTTAACCAATGTTAAATCAACAGGCTAACCATGGGTTAAATTTACCAATGTATTGGACAACTGGGTAATAAATGACTCCTGTAGATAAATCTTTACTGTTACTCAAAACTTTCTCTGCAATCCTTTCATGATGGATATACCGTATTTTACGGCCTATAGGTCGATATTTTTTCTCTCCAAATTTGTGACCTCGACCTATTCACCGCATCAACTTATCTTTAAAAAAATAGTGAAATATACTTGTCTAACTCTATTTTAACATCGTGTTCAAAAATCTAATAGTCCAAAACATTTAATTTACACTTAATAGGACTATTAAAAATCTTGTAGTGCTAACACTGTGTTCATAATCAAGTGACAATGTTCAAATTACAATACATTGGGATTCAAACTGTGTCAGAAACTGTGTAATAAAAATAATGTTGCAAATCAACAGTTTATACTTTTGAATGATTCCTTTATCTCGGCACCCCAATGTGAAGTTAAGTCTTCATTCAGACTTTCAGGACACTAACTCTAAGTGACCTTCAATGATAAATCAACAGTCTATAAAGTTTTGGAAAAAAGTGTTACACCAATAATTGACACTAAACCAGTATTTTATTGTTTGACAATTGCAGCGGAATAATAAGGCCAATGTAAGGGTAAGACAAATTGAGGTCGCTTGTGTAAACAGCATAAAGAATTTAATGATGGTTTGACAGGTAACAATGTTTGTATACAAATCAGTACAGACGAACCATAAGTGATGTTCAATTTAAAATGCAACTTCTATGCTTTTTTAATGACTCCTATTTAATACTGGGTAATTAGGCCGAATGACTATTTTAGTAGGCTACCCGTGTTGTAGATTAAAATATAAATGATGCATTTTTGTGTTCTCCCATTCACCATCTCTGCCGACATCGACCTGTCCTCCACTCGACCTATCTAATACTTAAACTGGATTTTTTCGGCCATTGATCGACCTATAGGCCATAAAATACGGTATTAAGTGTGAAAAAGTCCACATATTTGAGTTGAAAATGTTTGATCTAATTTTAAAATGTTATGTTTGTCTTCAATGAAACTACATCTGTAAATAATGTCAGTAGTTTATTTATTTGAAAATTGACATTATAATTCAAATTTTGACTCAATATATAAATGTGTGTATTTTTTTTAAAAACAGGTGCTGGAAAGTACTTAGGTGTTGCATCACATGACAATTTTGTTGATATATATAATGTTCTGGGACAGAAGCGAGTGGGTACTTGTAAATCTGCATCCAGCTACATCACACATATTGACTGGGACAACTCAGGTAGGTGTATAACTTACTGATACCTGTGGAAGATGTACTTTCCTCAGTATTGATCAGAGGGGTAATGTGAATAAATTAATGTAAATAGTTTTTCTGGTGAAAATGTCATATGGATATGAAGATGTTTACATGTTTTTATCACATATTGTGTATCCTGTATCAGACCTCCTTTTATCAGGTGGTTTTTTAGAAGAATAAATTGATATGTTTTTACTTTTCTTATGAATTACAATTTTTACACATACATTAATTGATACTGTTTCTATGCAGGCAAAATTATTATGGTTAACAGTGGAGCAAAGGAACAGTTGTTTTATGAGGCTCCTAGGGGGAAACGCATCACTTTAAGGCAACCTGAAATCGAGAAATTTAACTGGTCAAGCTGGACCAGTGTCCTGGGTCAAACTTGTGAAGGAATTTGGCCGCCTAAGAGTGACATAACTGATGTGAATGCTACCAGCTTGAGCAAAGACAGACAGCTTCTAGCTACAGGAGATGACTTTGGTTTTGTTAAAGTGTTTCAGTACCCAGTTAAGGTAAGCCCATCTCATTGGTAAATTAATATTTCTGAAAGACATTTTCACATATTGCTGTTAAATTATAAAGATTTGTTATAGCTCAGTTAGTGTCATTTATATCAGGACAAGATTATGTCATTAATATTTATGCTCTGAGTTCACTCATTGAACTTAATTTCAGGGAAAGTTTGCAAAGTACAAAAGATATGTCGGTCATAGTGCTCATGTAACAAATGTACGGTGGACATATGATGATAAGCTGCTGGTGTCTACAGGTGGAGCAGATACCTCTGTAATGGTATGGAGATGTTCATCAACAGAAGACAAAGTCACGGCTCAAGGGGAGTCCGATGACTCGGATACTGACTCTGAGGAAGAAGGAGGTACGTAACATGTCAAAATGTCACCTATGTTACCTTATCACTAAATGGACATTGTATTTTAGTGTGTACAAGGAGTATGTATTTATTCACGACAATTTACCTGTGACTCATCACCACACCAATAAAAGATCCATGGTAGGTCAGGAAACTACTTTACCCCCCCATCCCACCTCCATCCCCCCAAACCCTGAAAACTTGCATTATTATAACATATTCTCCCCAGATATACTTGTCTTGTTTGATAACAAGTTAGATATTATCAATTGACCAATGATTTGTTATTGATTAAAAAAACTAAATGTCAAATTCTGTTGGCAGGTTACGACAGTGATGTTGAACGAGAGAAGAATATGGATTATCAATCTAAGATTTACATCAACCCCATCAGAGAAAAGGCTGGCACTAAACCACACTTACAGCAAATGACAAAAATTGACAGGTAAATTACAACAGTACCACAGCAAATGACAAAATTTGACAGGTAAATTACAACAGTGCAACAGGAAATGACAAAAATTGACAGGTAAATTACGACAGTGCAGTAGGAAGAAAAATATTAAATAGAATTTGATAATGTTCATGGATATTCTTCTGTCTCGTGGGAAATTAGTGTTCTTTCTTTAGTACATGGTCACTTTTCCACCATTACAATGTCTGTCACTATGTAATTGGATTTGTCCCAAAGATATTTCTGTAAAATAGTCTTCAAATGGATATTCAGTTATTGACAGTCACATCAAATTCTTTTGAAGTTGAAGCATACATTTGAACATGTGAAGTATAAAACTTAAATATGTAAATGTTGAACTTCTTACTCACAGACCAAGTGTCAGTAGGAGTGCACCTGTACCACCCAAGGTTCTACGCTCTGAACCACAATCAACAGGGTCCAAGAGAAAGAAAGTCACCAAAGTCACGGTAAACTTTTACTTTAAATTTTAAAGTTTAGTGTATTTTTCTTATTTTTGATTGAACATGTGTAAGTGCTATAGAATGATTGCATCTAGTGTTGTCATATATTTTGCTGCCAAAACATTTACAACAAATCATAGATGATTTGATTTATATGGATACATTTTGTGATATTGAATATATTTTGGTAGTTTCATTCTACATATAAATAAATTAATATAAAACAATAGCTTGTTGTTTGTCTACAGACTCAGCTGTGCATCACATGACCTATGATGTGGTCTATAAATAGAATGACAATTCATATATCCTTGTTATAGAGATTATGTTTGTAAATAGTTTGTGTTTGTAAATACGTTGAGTTTGTAGATTGTTTAATGTAAGCACTTCTGTCATGTCTTTCATTACTTTCCACAGGATTTGCAATTAGAATTTGTCTACGGCTACAGAGGGTTTGATTCTCGTAACAACTTGCATTATATCAATGACGGTGCTGACATTGTATTCCACGCAGCCGGTGCTGGGATTGTTCAGAATTTGTCCTCAGGTTTGTTGATTTATTAAGTGTATCTCTTTAATTATAATGATATTTCCTAAGACTTAAAGCTGAACTAGGATCATAAAAAACTATTGAACTTTTAATAAAACAAAATTGTGTTGAAATAATTGTTTTGAAACATTTCCACTTCATCTCCCCACACATGTTTGTAAGTGTTTCACCAGAAAACAAGTCCCACAACAGGTATAAAAGGTGGATTAGTTATATTAGTCATCATTATATATCTGTACTCTCAATGCGAAATGTGCGAAGTCCCAGAGGCTGAATAAAACTCACCGACTTAGTCTTACCTGTACTTTTCAACAAAAATAAACATTTGTGCATCAATTGAAGCAACAAACAGAGAATGAATATTTCATCCATAATAAATCCAAAATTTATTCCATAACACTGAATATAAAGCACTTTCCAAAACAAAAAACAAAGTGATCTACTTCCTACTGTCATTCGGCCAATGAGCAATTTTTCAACTTCCGGTTTTTTGGAACACTTCTCTGTTTACCGGAAGAAGAAACACGGCTTAATGGCTGAAGTTCAAAAGCTTTTTATGATCCTAGTTCAGGTTTAATCTCTAAATTTTACCCTTGTCTGCTTCATAAGTGGGGAAAAAAGTCTCACCTCTACTCATGATTGCAAACTAACGGATGAGAATCTTGAGTCTTGACTTTTTAAATGTGATCAAAATCACAAAGTTTTTATAAGTTTTACTTCAAAACTCTACAATTAACTTGTGAAACAGACTTAACACATTTCTTTGTAACCTAAACTCTGTAAACCATGCAAGTTGATTCAAATTTTACTGTCTTTCACATGTAAAGGCTTTCTTTATCATGTGTGTAGTGACTGAAAGTTTGTCAATGGCCGATACAATCCAATTGATTGTTGGAAATAGTTTTTCGTGAAGTTTAGTACCAGTGAATAAGTTGCTTTCAGAAAAACACAAAATTTCTCCCCATGAAATTGAAAAAATATACAGTAGTTTATATAGATAGTTACTACAGACCTTGTCCTAGCTGAAAAGAGCAAACATTTAAGCTGAGTGTTACAGTCATGTTGTCTTTGTAATGTTAAAGTCATGGTGTCATGGTACATGGTGTATATTTCTATTATCACAAACAGGTACCCAGAGTTTCTATTTGGAACATACCGATGACATTATTTGTCTGGCTGCGAACCTGCATGCGAAGTTTAAAAACATTGTGGCCTCTGGGCAGATAGGAACTGTTCCTAGCATACGAGTCTGGGATGCCATGACTAAAGAAACAAAATCCATTCTGAGAGGAGGTCATGAGAGAGGTGTATGCTCAGTGGACTTTTCTTGTACTGGAAAAATGCTTGTGTCTGTTGGACTATCAGAAGATCACAACATTGTTGTGTGGCGGTGGCAGGAAGGTAAGATTTAGGTGGCTGATAAATCACAATATTGTTGTGTGGCAGTGGCAGGAATGTTAGTGAGAGTTTGGTTTGTGAAAAAGTGAGGCTGTCATATATCATTCTGTGAACTGCCACAGGAATGTGTGTTAGTGTAGTTTATGGAAATGTTAGGCACTCATATATCATTCTGTGAACTGCCACAGGAATGTGTGTTTGTGTAGTTTGTGGAAAAGTGAGGCACTCATATATCATTCTGTGAACTGCCACAGGAATGTGTGTTAGTGTGGTTTATGGAAAAGTGAGGCACTCATATATCATTCTGTGAACTGCCACAGGAATGTGTGTGAGTGTAGTTTATGGAAAAGTGAGGCACTCATCGTGTGGCAGTGGCAAGAAAGTGAGTGAGAGTGTAGTTGATTGTTTTTTTTTGTATAGAATTCTGTAAAGTGCTTGATAATTGAACTATATGTACTACATTTTGCCAATGTGTGATAACAAATGGTATTGATTTATATCAAAGACTAACATATCCACTTTTATTTTTAGGTGAAAAGGTGGCAAGTGCACCAGGACACAACCAGAGAATATTCCGGGCAGAATTCAGACCTGATTCTGACAGTCAATTTGTTACAGTGGGTGTCAAACATGTCAAATTCTGGACAGTTGCTGGAAGTGAACTGATATCAAAGAAAGGAATTCTGACTGACGCAGGGAATGGCAGTCAAATTAAAACCATGCAGACCATGTTGTCTATAGCTTTTGGGCAGTCAAATTAAAATATATATTTACATGCTGGCAGAAAACCATGCAGACCATGTTGTCTATAGCTTTTGGTGCTGTAAGTATAATGTCGTACATTGATGTGAGAAGTATATTATATTTACCTGGGTGTGTGTTGCTGGCAGTCCCTGAAGTCCTGTAATGACACTAGTATTGTTCTTGTAAATTTCAGAACAACTTGACATTTACCGGTGCCATGAGTGGAGATGTTTATGTGTGGAAGGACACAAAACTGCAGCGGTTGGTCGCTAAAGCGCATAAAGGACCAGTATTTACAATGTTTACGACACTTAGAGACGGCTTTATTGTTACTGGAGGAAAGGAAATATCGTATGTCTTGTCTGTTTTAGCAAAATTACTTTAAATTGTAATGGTAAAATGTTTATAATGTCTTGTCTGTTTGTCAAATATCTAATTGCTATAAGTTAGTAATGGTAAAATTTTCTCATATTTTAAAGTAATCTGTATAAAATGGGTTTAGAGGTTAGACTCATTATAAATGTAAAATCATCTGTGTCTGTACCAAGGAATACTTGTCCCCCATATACTTACAATTACATTAATCACAATCAGTATTACTTGGATACAATATAGTAAAGACTTTGTCTTATCTGTCAGTCCAAAGATAAAGTTTTGTCAAACTTTGGGATCCCCCATATATATACAATGCATTAATCATAATCCAGTTTACTTGGATATAGTATAGTAAATGTGTATCACTTATTTCACAGTTCCAAAGATAATGGACCAGTCAAACTTGTCAACATTTTTGTTTACTTGTGAGCTTATTTTCATTTCAAGATTAGTGGCGCCGTTTACAATTGTCAGTAAAGTTAAATGTGTAGAACAAAGGTATGATATAAATCAAATCTACATCATCCAATTCCTGTCAACATTTTTGTTTACTTGTGACTTGTTTTGTTGAATTATTAGAGGCGCCTGATTACAGATTGTCAGGTATAGTTAAATCCTTATACCTTGGGGTGGAATTATTTGAGGTGCCTGAACAGATTGTCAGGTATAGTTAAATCCTTATACCTTGGGGTGGAATTATTTGAGGTGCCTGATTACAGATGGTCAGGTATAGTTAAATCCTTATACCTTGGGGTGGAATTATTTGAGGTGCCTGATTACAGATTGTCAGGTATAGTTAAATCCTTATACCTTGGGGTGGAATTATTAGAGGTGCCTGATTACAGATTGTCAGGTATAGTTAAATCCTTATACCTTGGGGTGGAATTATTAGAGGTGCCTGATTACAGATGGTCAGGTATAGTTAAATCCTTATACCTTGGGGTGGAATTATTTGAGGTGCCTGAAAACAGATTGTCAGGTTTAGTAAAATCCTTATACCTTTGGGGTTGGAGTCTTGTAAACCCTTTTCTTGACCTGGCGGAGGTAAATAGGTAATAAAGCATGTTGACATTAAAATTATTCTGGCAAGAGTAATTGTATCTACTTGTCACCATACTTATGAGTATCCAGTGAGGAGTAAAGCACTTGTCCTAACCAAAAAGTGAGTAGAATCATCTGTATGATAATCCAGAGTTTACTCCACCCCACCAAGTTGTGTAAATTGGACTATAGAAAGGTCAAAGTCATATTTTTACATTAACTTGTGTTATTGTTTATTTCTTGATGAGTTGAACATAACTGCACTGTTTTTAGATAATTCAAATAATAAATTGGAAAATTTGACATTTTCCTTCACTTCTTTGTATAGCTGATTATGTTTATATCAAGAACTCCAGGAATGTCACATTACTCTTCTTTTTCACCACCAGTGTGTCTTGATTTGAGGAGGCAAATTTTAGAACAATGCAATAAATGTTACTTTATTAACAGTCAATAGTAATGTTTAAATGATGAAAAAATAATGTATTGGATTTTGAAAAATTCTTTGAAAGAGCAATTGTAACACAGATGAGGGTATCTTTACTGTGCATTGTATGTATCCCATGTATGTTTGTACTCCCAAGTTATCGCTGAAGTGTTAAAATGGTTAAGAATAACATGGACTTTTCTTGTAAAAATGAATTATAGTATTTAAGTTGGTTTAAATTATTCATTTTTACCTCCTGTGTGGATTGATTTTGACAGGGAAGAATTTTAATTGGAACCAAAGACAATTCAGTTATGGAAGTAGAGGAGAAGAATGGTACCATTAAGATGTTAGTGGCTGGGCATGCTGAGGGAGAAGTATGGGGTTTGGATACTCACCCATCTCAGCCCCGATTTATCACTGCCAGTTTTGATGGATCTGTCAGAATTTGGGATATCACCAGTAAGGTATGCTCACGAAGTTGTTCACATATTTTCAGTAAATGAGTCATATTTTCTTATTACTAATTGTTTTAAAACCACAGAATGAAAGGTAAGAGGGTTTATGTTTTTGTTGTATCTATTTTATCTCCATAAAACAGCTTTGACTAGGTCTAACTTTTGAACATTTATAAAGCTTTGGTTTACTCA
>BROG01001053.1:0-47500 GCA_030159075.1 Atrina japonica | reverse complement strand
AATGTACTTATATTGTATACCAGATGTTTGAAGTGCCTATGAACTCAGGTACAATATGTACTTATATATACCAGATGTTTGAAGTGCCTAGTGAACACAGGTACAATATGTACTTATATATACCAGGTGTTTGAAGTGCCTATGAACACAGGTACAATATGTACTTATATATACCAGGTGTTTGAAGTGCCTAGTGAACACAGGTACAATATGTACTTATATATACCAGATGTTTGAAGTGCCTAGTAAACTCAGGTACAATATGTACTTATATTGTATACCAGGTATTTGAAGTGCCTATGAACACAGGTACAATATGTACTTATATATACCAGGTATTTGAAGTGCCTAGTGAACTCAGGTACAATATGTACTTATATACCAGGTATTTGAAGTGCCTATGAACACAGGTACAATATGTACTTATATATACCAGGTGTTTGAAGTGCCTAGTGAACTCAGGTACAATATGTACTTTTATATACCAGGTGTTTGAAGTGCCTAGTGAACTCAGGTACAATATGTACTTGTACATATCCATTGTTTGAATTACCCAGTTGCGGATTTGTGAACATGTCTTACATATTCAGTTGTTTATTTCTTATTTACAGGTTAGTACAGGTGCTTACATACACCAGGTATTTGAAGTACCCACTGGAAAACTGATACAGGATGAAGGACTGGTAGAAAACATCACGTGGGCATCATGGACTAGGTTAGTTATTAAAATCTGTACGTTTTGGAAATTTTGATTGGTGTGATAAACATATCAACATTGAACTGATCAGATTTGTACAACTTGATTAAGCAGAGCATAACATTTAGCCTTATACAATGTCTAAAATGACTAGCTTGTCTATGTTGAATTCTAGATAAAATGTCTCACCCTCACCTTTAGTTTTTAGCTCACCTCAACAAAGATTAGGGGTCCTTATGCCACCAGATTTTAACTGGTTTTCATGTAGTGAGGTTTTAGCTTGGCTCTCAGTGAATAAGGGTTTTAGCCTGTTTTTTTTTATTCATTTAGGGTTTTGCCCTGACTTTCAATCATATAGGCTTTTGGCCTGGTGAGTATTAATTTAGGGTTTTGCCCTGACTTTCAATCATTTAAGGTTTTAGTCTGGCTTGTATTCAGTTGGGGGTTTGTCCTGGCTTTCAATCATTTAAGGTTTTAGTCTGGCTTGTATTCAGTTGGGGGTTTGTCCTGGCTTTCAATCAATTATGAGCTTAACCTGACTTGTAAGCAGTTAGAGTTTTAGTCTGGCTTTAAATCAGTTTGACTTATAGATCTTGCCCTTAAATATTTTAAAATGTCAGATTATTATATATGCCTCCTGGTAAATTGGTCATTTCTTGAGGGAAAAGTATTGGTCCCCATTTTAGAAAAGAAAACTGTCAAAACTAGTACTTATTTACAAGATTAATTATGGTTGATATATGTATATTTAATTTGTGTCACCAAGGTGAAAACAAGTACATTTGTATTTGAAATATTGTCAGTAATTTTCTCTACACAGTTTTTAGTGTTTGAGATAATTTTCAGTTTGATTTAAAATATTAACAGTAATTTTCTGTACACATTCTTTAGTGTTGTATTTGATTTTATTAAAGATATTGTCAGTAATTTTATGTACTTTTGTTTTAGGTAATTTTATTTTGATGTGAAATATAGTCTATAATGTTTTGGTGTTCTAGGTAATTTTTTTTTCATTTGGAATGTTGTCGGTAATTTTCTGTACATATGTTACAGTGTTTTAGGTAAAGAAGTTTTGGGTATTTGGCCTAAAGATTCCAGTAAAGCTGACGTCAACTGTGCTCATCTGTCTCATATGGGAAATGCTCTGGCTACAGGAGATGATTTTGGTTTTGTCAAACTCTTTGAATTTCCATGTGCTGACAGATATGTAAGTATAATACTAGTAACATCAAACAAAGAAACATCAGTCTGCTATATAATGGTTTTGTTTTGTTGTGGCTGTACGCCACTCAACAATTTTTCAGTGATATGATGGAAATTAGTTTTTAATAAAGGGGAGAAATCCTGGTTACAGTGTACCCAGGGAAATACCTGCAGGTAAACTGGCAAATCCCTCCACTTATTTGGCTTAGGTGCCAGTGGGGGAGAGGGGAGGATTGAAACCGTTTTAACTTCAGGTCAAAAACTTCATGGTATGAAGCTCAATGCTCTTACCACTTGACCTTAGAGGGGAGGCTTCTAAAGATGTAAATAAATCCTCTGTGTCTGCTATCAAGAATAAATTAGTTGTCAGTCTATAAATAACACAGAATGTTGATTCATAAAAAAGATATGAGACATGAGTATAGAAAATATACACTGTAAAATATCACAAAATACCCCCAAGATAAAAAAACTCGTTGTTTTGTTCATCAAATAAATGAATTCTTCAGATTCTTTTCTGTACTTGGACAGAAGCTATTGTAAAATTTGATTTTCAATGTTATAATGAGAAAAAATCATATAAAGATTGTTTTGTATTCTGGTGTACAAATGTCTCTGTCTCAAATGACTGTTGCCATGAGAGAGAAATTTTAAAAAAAAAGGCTACAAGTTCTTCAAATGAGACCTATTTTTAGGAAGTACCTTTCTTGAGATTTCACATTTAAAGGCAAGATGGAGTTGTCTGCCTTGCCTAGTCATTACTATGATATACAAAACCTCTAACAACATGTCAGGTGTCCATTTTCTACTTATACATTAACACGTACATCAAAGTGACGAGTAGTAAGAAAATGTGTACAACATCATGTTATTAATAATTATTTCAGGACAATACATTTATGGCAAGTGTATCTACTGTATGATTTAGAGTATTACATTAACATCTCATAGAATACTTTTACTAAGTTTCTTTATGTGGCGTAAGTTCTACTCAGTAGGGTTCTTTAAGTTGTAACATGGTAGTATATATATATAGTGTATGTAGTATATAATATCTAGTTCTTTACTCTCTACAATGAATCTAAGCTCTACAAACAATGAATGTATTAGTAGTAACAGTTGACCAATACCGAAAGTCTTCACTGCAGTATAAAATGTAAGTTCTGTACATTGGCTTTGTCTGTAAATTCTACACACTAGGTTTGTCTGTAGGTTCCACACACTGGGTATGTCTGTAAGTTCTGTACACAGGGTTTGTCTGTAAATTCTACACAAAGGGTTTGTATGTAAATTCTACTACACACTGGGTTTGTCTGTAAGTTCTACACACACTGGGTTTTTAAGTTCTACACACTGAATTTGTCTGTAAGATCTACACATGGGGTTTGTATGTAAATTCTACACACAGGTTTGTCTGTAAGCTCTACTACACTGGGTTTGTCTGTAAGTTTACACAATGAGTTTGTCTATAAGTTCTACACATGGGGTTTGTATGTAAATTCTACACACAGGGTTTGTATGTAAATTCTACATATGGGGTTTGTCTGTTCTTCTACACACAAGTTTGTAAGTTCTACACACTGGATTTGTCTGTAAGATTACACAATGAGTTTGTCTGTTAGTTCTACACACGGGGTTTGTCTGTAAGTTCTACACATGGGGTTTGTAAGTTCTACACACTGGCTTTGTCTGTTAGTTCTACACACTTGGTTTGTCTCTAAGTTCTACACATGGGATTTGTATGTAAGTTCTACATATTGTGTTTGTATGTAAGTTCTACACACATTTTTTTCGGTAAGTTCTACACTCTGGGGTTTGTTTGTAGGTTCCACACACTTGGTTTGTTTGTAAGTTCTACACTCTGGGGTTTGTCTGTAAGTTCTAAACACTGGGTTTGTCTGTTAGTACTACATGGATTATCTAAAAGGGTCATTAGTGCTACAACATACTGGGTTTGTCATATTGGTAGAATTTGAGTTTTATGAACATTGTATATAATGTCCAAATTAGAAAGTACAGAACCAAATTTAATGTTGTTGAAGGCTTTCATAATTTTCAAATGTCAAGATGATGTGATATATTATGTTTGATTGTATAACTAACACTCCATTTCTATATGTCTCTTATTCTGTAGAATCTGGTAAGTGATAACAAGGTGGTAAGTTCCAGCATGGTATAGCACGTTAACAATGGCACAATGTTTCACCCCCACAGTAGTTCATTCCTGGTGTTCCTTCATATTGTCTGACCTCTAGTTCCTTTATCCTATGTTTTGTCTGTAGAGAAAGCCTTTTCATAAGATTTGTTATTCATGAAAATTATCTGGATGAAATTCATTGAATGCCTTCTTGCTATATTTATTCTAAATGCTGTATGCAAGGTAAGTGGAAATACATACCAGAACCTTTAGATGGACAGGTGTCCATTTCACACTGGCAGAATTTAATGTGATCTTTTTCCACCTGGAGATACACTGTTTATAATTAGACACTGTGTGGCTAATTATTGCACCTGATCACAATCAAGTCACAGACATGATTTATCAAATATAATCAGATTTCTCTCTTGTGATAATAAGTTATTACATAGGAAACATGGAAAGTTTTTCATGTGCTGGTATATGTTAGAAAATCAAAGATTTACATAAATATGATTTGGAACATTTAGATAATCTTAAGTAGAAAAGTGGACTGACTTCAGTGTTAGCCAGTGTTTATCATGACAGTGTGTCTTCACTTCTATTTGATCCTAAAGCTAGTACTCCTTAGATATAAAGTGTAGCTTGTGTAGTTAATGCATGCCTGTTATACAGAAAAAATAAATCTCAATATATTATAGTCACCCATTAAGGTTTGTTCGCTGCGGAGGTACATGATGTAACTACTGCCAAATGTCGATCTAACTATCACCAACATAAGTATAGAACATGTGAACTTTGTCATTGTAAGGAATCTAGTAAATGCACAGACCTTTAATACACTGTTTAAATAGATACATGTATATCCTATAATGTACTTGTGCATGTATGTACATGTTTTCAAGGTAAAAACTGTAAACATAACAGCATTAAACAGCATATATTGATTTTGTTATTATAACAACGGCTATTCATCACCTGGTTTGCTCTATATGATATCAATATTTGCTTGTTATTAGTGTCCCAGAAATATATTCTGTCTATGAATGGGTATACCAGCAATGTCTATTGTCTAGGTATCGGTGCCCTAGCACTACTGCATTGTCTTCTGTCTAATTATTGGTGTTCCATCAATTTTTACTCTCTAGGTGTTCACCCTACAAATTTGATTCTGTAATGTCCTTTCCAAACCTTGTGCTTTTTTCTGTGTGATTCCCCTGTACTTTTTACATGCATTTTACTTCTCTCTCACCACTCCCTCTGTTTCTCATATCATCAGCTTTTATGATGTGGAGAAAAGTCCCACCTCAAGTTGTATTTCTGTTCTAATACCACATCCAAGTCACCACTAATTACAGTAGAACCTAACTTCACCATTTAGACCACCATACAATTTAAAAGTTCTCAGCAGAATTCATAAAATGTTAATTGATGTTATGTCATAGAATTTTTCCATAGACTGAAAATGATGTTATTAATTGTATGTTTTAAAATTTGTATCCCGAATTACGATGCACAGAGGGTGAAAAAAACTGAAGTAGTAAGACCCTATGTAATAAATGTAGGTTTTTTGTAATTCATATTATTACAGATAATTGTGTGCTCTTTCATCAAATACTTAACCAACGATAAGTTTACATGTCAATGAAACCTTACTCAAAAATTAGATCATTTAAAGTATTATCTTATAACAAACATTCTAGCGTCTCCCTGTAATGTGGCTATTTTGTGCATATGTGGTTCTGCTATATAGTGGAATGTGGTTTATACCAACTGTAATGTAAGCTGTATAGTGGAATGTGGTTTATACCCACTCTGATGTTCTGCTGTATAATGGAATGTGGTTTATACCCACTTTAATGTTTTGCTGTATAGTGGAATGTGGTGTATTCTCACTTTAATGTTCTGCTGTATAGTGGAATGTGGTTTATACCAACTTTAATGTTCTGCTGTATAATGGAATGTGGTGTATACCCACTTTAATGTTCTGCTGTATAATGGAATCTGGTTTATACACACTCGAATGTTCTCCTGTATAGTGGAATGTGGTTTATACCCACTCTGATTTTCTGCTGTATAGTGGAATGTGGTTTATACCAACTGTTATGTAAGCTGTATAGTAAAATGTGGTTTATACCCACTTTAATGTTCTGTTGTATAGTGGAATGTGGTTTATACCCACTCTGAAGTTTTGCTGTGTAGTGGAATGTGGTTTACACCAACTGTAATGTTCTTCTGTATAGTGGAATGTGGTTTATACCCACTCTAATGTACTTCTGTATAGTGGAATGTGGTTTATACCCATTCTAATGTTCTTCTGTATAGTGGAATGTGGATTATACCCACTCTAATGCTCTGCTGTAAAATGGAATCTGGATTATACCCACTCTAATGTTCTTCTGTATAGTGGAATGTGGTTTATACCCACTCTGATGTTCTGCTGTATAGTGGAATGTGGTTTATACCCACTCTAATGCTCTGCTGTAAAATGAAATGTGGATTATACCCACTCTAATGTTCTGCAGTATAGTGGAATGTGGATTATACCCACTCTAATGTTCTGCAGTATAGTTTATATAATGGAGCGTGATTCATAAGTATTGTTCTGCTGTCTAGTTCAATATTTGACACCTACTTTAGTGTTCCTTTATATTGTGTAGTAGCTAGATATATATGATGTAATGTTCAACCATTAAAAGGGTATGAAATAAATCACTTAATAGTTTAAAAAGAGATGGCAAGAAGTATCACGGAAAATACTACATACTGATGTTGTATGTTCGGGACTATAATTACTCTGACATATATCACAATACTTGATCTTACTGTAGCTGGTATTTCTTTTATACTCAACGACATTTTTAAATCTAGGCCTTTTTCTTTTCATATTTCTTGAGGAAAGAGTCAGTTTTATTTATCAAAATAAAAATAAAATTTTAAATCATTTAATGTGTAGCCTTTTAAAGAGAATGACAATTTATCTTAGGAAATTATTCTTATCTTGATAAAAAAAAATCAATGTCTTTATAATTGTTTTTTATGATTATTATCATTCTCTTATAAAGGGTTAGACAGCCAGATAAAGGTTACCGTAGACAGCCAGATAAAGGGTTAGACAGCCAGATAAAGGGTTACCGTAGACAGCCAGATAAAGGGTTAGACAGCCAGATAAAGGGTTACCGTAGACAGCCAGATAAAGGGTTACCGTAGACAGCCAGATAAAGGGTTAGACAGTCAGATAAAGGGTTACCGTAGAGAGCCAGATAAAGGGTTACCGTAGACAGCCAGATAAAGGGTTAGACAGCCAGATAAAGGGTTACCGTAGACAGCCAGATAAAGGGTTAGACAGTCAGATAAAGGGTTACCGTAGACAGCCAGATAAAGGGTTACCGTAGACAGCCAGATAAAGGGTTAGACAGTCAGATAAAGGGTTAGACAGTCAGATAAAGGGTTAGACAGCCAGATAAAGGGTAACCGTAGACAGCCAGATAAAGGGTTACCGTAGACAGCCAGATAAAGGGTTAGACAGCCAGATAAAGGGTTACCGTAGACAGTCAGATAAAGGGTTAGACAGACAGATAAAGGGTTAGACAGCCAGATAAAGGGTTAGACAGACAGATAAAGGGTTACGGTAGACAGCCAGATAAAGGGTTAGACAATCAGATAAAGGGTTAGACAGCCAGATAAAGGGTTAGACAGTCAGATAAAGGGTTAGACAGACAGATAAAGGGTTACCGTAGACAGCCAGATAAAGGGTTAGACAGCCAGATAAAGGGTTAGCCAGTCAGATAAAGGGTTAGACAGTCAGATAAAGGGTAAGTCAGTCAAATAAAGGGTTAGACAGCCAGATAAAGGGTTACCGTAGACAGTCAGATAAAGGGTTAGACAGCCAGATAAAGGGTTAGACAGTCAGAAAAAGGGTTAGACAGTCAGATAAAGGACAGTCAGATAAAGGGTTAGACAGCCAGATAAAGGGTTACAGATAGCCAGATAAAGGGTTAGACAGCCAGATAAAGGGTTAAGACAGCCAGATAAAGGGTTACCGTAGACAGCCAGATAAAGGGTTAGACAGTGAGATAAAGGGTTAGACAGTTGGATAAAGGGTTAGACAGCCAGATAAAGGGTTAGACACAGTCAAGGGTTAACCAGCTAGATAAAGGGTTAGACAGACAGATAAAGGGTTAGACAGCCAGATAAAGGGTTAGACAGCCAGATAAAGGGTTATCGTAGACAGCCAGATAAAGGGTTAGACAGCCAGATAAAGGGTTAGCCAGTCAGATAAAGGGTCAGACAGTAAAGGGTAAGTCAGTCAAATAAAGGGTTAGACAGCCAGATAAAGGGTTACCGTAGACAGTCAGATAAAGGGTTAGACAGCCAGATAAAGGGTTAGACAGTCAGAAAAAGGGTTAGACAGTCAGATAAAGGATTAGACAGTCAGATAAAGGGTTAGACAGCCAGATAAAGGGTTACCGTAGATAGCCAGATAAAGGGTTAGACAGCCAGATAAAGGGTTAACCAGCCAGATAAAGGGTTACCGTAGACAGCCAGATAAAGGGTTAGACAGTGAGATAAAGGGTTAGACAGTTGGATAAAGGGTTAGACAGTCAGATAAAGGGTTAGACAGCCAGGTAAAGGGTTAACCAGCTAGATAAAGGGTTAGACAGACAGATAAAGGGTTAGACAGCCAGATAAAGGGTTAGACAGCCAGATAAAGGGTTATCGTAGACAGCCAGATAAAGGGTTAGACAGTCAGATAAAGGGTTAGACAGTCAGATAAAGGGTTAGACAGACAGATAAAGGGTTAGAAAGCCAGATAAAGGGTTAGACAGTCAGATAAAGGGTTAGACAGCCAGATAAAGGGTTAGACAGACAGATAAAGGGTTAGAGTTAGACAGTCAGATAAAGGGTTACCGTAGACAGCCAGATAAAGGGTTAGACAGCCAGATAAAGGGTTAGACAGTCAGATAAAGGGTTAGACAGTCAGATAAAGGGTTAGACAGACAGATAAAGGGTTAGACAGACAGATAAAGGGTTAGACAGCCAGATAAAGGGTTAGACAGTCAGATAAAGGGTTAGACAGCCAGATAAAGGGTTAGACAGTCAGATAAAGGGTTAGACAGTCAGATAAAGGGTTAGACAGTCAGATATTTCAACAAAATACTACTCTGATGATAGAATATTTCTGTATGTCTTTAATACTTATTGTTGAGTCTTTTCAGTATTGTTTTATCATAGCCTTTCTGTACTATTAGATAGTATGTAGTTTAAGTGTGTCTTTAACTTTGATTTTGGCAGGCACGAAACAAACAATTTGTGGGTCACTCAGCTCACGTAACAAATGTCCGCTTCTCGCATGATGATAGATACCTGATCAGTACAGGAGGTGATGACTGCAGGTAAGTCAGGTGTTAATACACCTATACAAACTAGAATAAATCTATACAAACCAAAAAACTCCTATACAAACCAGAATACACCTATACAAACCAAAGTACACCTATACAAAGCAAAATACACCTATACAAACCAAAATACACCTATACAAACCAAAATGCACTTATACAAACCAGAATACACCTATACAAACCAAAGTACACCTATACAAAGCAAAATACACCTATACAAATCAAAATACACCTATACAAACCAAAATACACCTATACAAAGCAAAATACACTTACACAAACCAAAATATACCTATACAAACCAAAATACACTTATACAAACCAAAGTACACCAATACAAACCAGAATACACCTATACAAATCAAAATACACCTATACAAATCAAAATACACCTATACAAACCAAAATACACCTATGCAAACCAAAATACACTTATACAAACCAAAGTACACCAATACAAACCATAGTACACCTATACAAACCAAAATACTCCTATACAAACCAAAGTACACCTATACAAACCAAAATACACCTATACAAACCAAAATACACCTATACAAACCAAAATACACCTATACAAACCAAAATACACCTATACAAAGCAAAATACATATACAAACCAAAATACACCTATACAAACCAAAATACACCTACACAAACCAAAATACACCTATACAAACCAGAGACACCTATACAAACCAAAATACACCTATACAAACCAAAATATACCTATACAAACCAAAATACACCTATACAAACCAAAATACACCTATACAAACCAAAATATACCTATACAAACCAAAATACACCTATACAAACCAAAATACACCTATGCAAACCAGAGACACCTATACAAACCAGAGACACCTATACAAACCAAAATACATCTATACAACCAGAGACTTGACATGCAAACTCAAATATATACATACACTCATACATATATACACACAGGGAAGTCAGGTGTTAATACACCTATACAGACCAGACGTGCACTCTAAAATATGTACACATACTCAATGATACATACCTTTATACATACACGCAGGTAAGTCAGGTGTTAATACACCTATACAAACTAGAATGCACCTATAAAAACCAAAGATGTCTGCAATCACAAATATATACACATGCTCTTATATATACATACATTTGCAGGTAAGTCAGGTGATAATACACCTAAACAAATCAGATACATGTGCAATCACAAATATATACACATACTCAAACATACATATGTACATACACAGGTAAGTCAGATGTTAATATACCTATACAAACCAGAAATGTGACATCACAAATATATACACATACTCAAACATAATACAGTTTTTATATACACACAGGTAAGTCATGTAATACATCTATACAGACCAGAGACATGTGACATCACAAATATATACACATGCTCAAACATACATATGTACATGCTCAGGTAAGTCAGGTATTAATACACCTATACAAACCAAAGATGTGACATCACAAATATATACACATGCTCAAACATACATATGTACATGCTCAGGTAAGTCAGGTATTAATACACCTATACAAACCAGAGATGTGACATCACAAATATATACACATACTCAAAAATACATATGTACATGCTCAGGTAAGTCAGGTATTAATACACCTATACAAACCAGAGATGTGACATCACAAATATATACACATACTCAAACATAATACAGTTTTTATATACACACAGGTAAGTCATGTAATACATCTATACAGACCAGAGACATGTGCAATCACAAATATATACACATGCTCAAACATACATATGTACATGCTCAGGTAAGTCAGGTGTTAATACACCTATACAAACCAGAGATGTGACATCATAAATATACATGTATACACATACTCAAACATACATTTGTACATAACACACAGGTAAGACATGTCATAATGCATCTATACAAACCAGAAACCCCTGCACTCTAAAATATTTGCACATACTCTGACATACATTTGTAAATACATACAAGTAAGTGTGCAATCACAAATATGTACATATACTGAAACATATAATACATTTGTGCATACACAGTTGTTTGCATCTTTAGGAAATGTTAACAAGTTCCCCGAAATTTGGGAGACTTTTTGTGTTCATTTTGTTTCTTATTTTATGTGACCTAGGGAACTATTTGTGTTTGTAGAGCAATAAATGTTAAATTTGAACCAGTTATTTTGTAGAGATTTATTGTGTCTTTTGCAGTGTATTTGTGTGGAAGTGCAGTTAAATAACAGGTGCTTGCTGTATACATGTACAGATCAGTGAAAATATCCGTCCAAAGTGAAGCATTTAATAGCAGCTGTATTAATTCTCATGAAGATTCATTCAGGATTTTGTAAATTAGAACCTTGCTTATATTTACTATATGTGACTGTGTGTCACTTAAAGCTCCAGGAGGCAGAAAATAACGAGATTTTATCATCACAAAATCGAAAACTGCCAACATTTATAATGATGTTAATTACCAACATGACTTTTGTTGTTTACCATCAACATGATGTTGTTTACTGTCAACACGACATTGTTGTTTACTGTCAACATGACATTTTTTGTTGTTTTACTAATGATGTGAAATGGTTGTGATCATTTACTACTCATTTTGCTATGTTCATGACTCAGATTGTATTTGTTGATTTACTTTTTCAGATTTATGATATACAATTATAACTTGTACTAGAATTGACATTATTTAATGTTTACCATAGATATAGATAATGCCACTAGATATTTATCTTATGCCAAATGCTGTTAACAATTTGAAGTTTATAATTTTATCTTTCCAAGTCCAGCTTCATATGTATTCTGCAAGTGGTATATATGATATTTTATCATGATGTGGAAGTCAGTGCATGCATAGAACTTAAGAGTAGCACTGTACATTTATAACAGGTGTGATGTTGGTTTATTTGAATTTCAACATGAAATGTACTGGATTGTATTCATTACTTATTATAGTATGTGCCATTGGACAACTGAAGGCAGCTGTATTCTTAGTTCATGTGTATCACTCAGTTAACCTAGGACTTTCTATTGTTGTGTGGGTTTTTGTGTAAATTATTTAACATTTAACACTGGACCAATTTTCTTCATGGGGTTATGATGCATCTGTTGTGTTAGGGTAATAAAGTATTGAATTAAAGTTAGGAATGTTTGGGTATGCATATTCTTTTGCTGTGTGTAATAATGGAAATGAATCATAGATTGCATAGAGTGAATGAAGTCAACAAACTCTGTTAGGATGGGATAATTATTAGAATACTCCAATATGTTAACTGCGTGTTTTATCAGATATTCTTTCTGTATAAAAATACAGATTGGTCTTCCGCATATAGAATTGTGACCTTTAATTTAGATCCAAGACTGCTACCAATTTCTTTATGAGAATCATTGTATTTCAATATGGATACTCTCAGAACATGTATGATATCATCTTGTTAACTTACACAATATGTGTGACAAAACAAACTTCTATGTAAGTTGTGGGTGTAAAACTTGAGAAGTGCAATGTGTCTATATTCAAGTAATAAGATGAAATATGGTTTGTTCTCAAAACACTTTCCATCACTAAAGGTCTTTGTACCTGATTTATACATGTCTTGTAGGTACCTTTGACATTATAGCATAAAAATATTAACAGAAACTGGACAAAACAAGTGCCTTTGCACATATTTCAGTTTATCATGACCAGTTATAATTTAGTTTTGATGTTCTGGTAATTGATATTCCACACACTAATGAGCATGATGAGTGTGCCATCTTACCTGTTCTGAAGTATCTAGCAGATAAAATGTGGGATTTGACATCTCAAGAAATGATGTAAAATGTTGACAGGATTGAGCAAGAATACATGTAGAACAATTTTAGGTGATGGATGAATATAAATAGTTTGTATAGCAAAAACTTGTGTAACTGGCATAGCAAACATCTGTGTAATAATTTAGTTGCTCCTTAGAATTTCAAATTGTTCTTAAACCTACATCTTATTGCAGGTTGTGTATTTATTTTGACTTTGATATATCAATATGAAATATATTTTTTTTCATGTAAAAGTTTACAAGTTATCTGAAAATGTTTGAATTATGTAACATATACAAGATTCCATTTCCATAACTTTCTAGAGTTAGATATTCTGAAATCTGACATTTTCGTCATAACTGAGGGTTGTACTTGTTTAAATTCATATCTGTTATGGACATTTCTGTATCATTTAATCTTGATGTAAATGATGTATAATGGTCCTCTCAAATTGTTACACTAAAGTATAGATCTGACATGATTATATTACGAGATATTTATTTTCTACACTGTACAGACCAATCAATATCTTCAAACTGTTATACTGAAGGAAAGATCTGACCCAACCATATCACTGGATCAAACTGTTATACTAAAGCACTAGATCACTGGATCAAGTTTATACTGAAACACTAGATCACTGGATCAAACTGTTATACTAAAGCACTAGATCACTGGTTCAAGCTTATACTGAAACACTAGATCACTGGATCAAACTGTTATACTAAAGCACTAGATCACTGGATCAAGCTTATACTGAAACACTAGATCACTGGATCGAACTGTTATACTAAAGCACTGGATCAAGCTTATACTAAAACACTAGATCATTGGATCAAACTGTTATACTAAAGCACTAGGTCACTGGGTCAAGCTTATACTGAAACACTACATCACTGGATCAAGCTGTTATACTAGATCACTGGATCAAACCATTATACTGAAGCACTGAATCAAACTGTTAAACGAAAGCACTATATCACTGGATCTAAATTATACTGAAACACTAGATCACTGGATCAAACTTATACTGAAACACTAGATCAAGCTTATACTGAAACACTAGATCACTGGATCAAACCGTTATACTGAAGCACTAGATCACTGGATCAAACTGTTAAATGAAAGCACTATATCACTGGATCTAACTTATACTGAAACACTAGATCACTGGATCAAACTGTTATACTGAAACACTAGATCACTGGATCAAACTGTTATACTGAAACACTAGATCACTGGATCAAACTGCTATACTCAAGTTAAAATCTGACCAAACTAGACCACTTGATTTACAGTATTTACTCTGCATAGGCCAATCAGTGTCTTCTTGCTGTAATAATGATGTAAAAAACTAGGTATAAAATAATACTAGAAATACATTTTCTATAGAGTATGTCAATCTCATCAGAAATGAGATACATAAATAAAAGGGATATATTTGAGAATTTCAACACCTCAATACAGATCAGTTGAAGTTGTCAGATTTTGATATTTGTAAAAATGTTGTTCCATTATTTAGGCTGACAGTTAATCTACCTTGATTTTGTGTGGATCACCTTGATACATTCTTTATTTGTGTATTTACTTTGAGATTTTATGTCATTGGGATCAGCAATGGACTGCATTCCATTTCTTTTTTATTTACATATCATATGTAGAATCTTGTTTTTCTGTGATACATTTTGATACAATTTTTTTTGTAAGAAACTACTCAACCTTTTTTGACTGTTTAATTTTTCAAATTTAACATATTGATACTAAACATTATTGTGCTTGCATATTACCAAGTTTATGTATTTCACATTGTAGGTCAGAGAATATTAAAGTATATTAAATGTTATATACAAACCCAAAAGAATGTGTTTATTCAACTTTATGAAATAAAACCTTATATTTAACAATGATTAACAAACAAATTATATAGCTTGGATTCTGTCTTGAGAGACCTCTCTCTTGAAAGACAACCTGTCTTTTGAGACACTAGATCACTGGATCAAACTGTACTTATACTGAAACACTAGATCACTGGATCAAACCTCTCTCTCGAAAGACAACCTGTCTTTTGAGACCACATTTTGAAAACCATTCAGTTAAATATCCCTGTAAATGAAACCTGTTTTGAGAGATTACATTTCAGCAGCAGAAAGGATGGCCTCTTATGACAGGTTCCACTGTAGCAGTGTCTCTTGTTTGCATTGATATGGAATAAGTCAGAAGAACTGCTCTTGGAGAAAACCGATATTTGATCTCGCGATCATTGTTATATCCCACATACAATACCTCTCTCTCTCCATTAGAAGGATTTAAACTGGTCTACATTAGTCAGGAGTAAGCTACTGTATACTTGGTTATTTTTGCCCTTTTATGACAGAAAACATTCCCTCGTATTAGATTTGCCCTAAACCACCATAGTCACATGAGTAGCATGCCTGTCTCTGTCATTATTATTTAATAGCTTGAAAATTTTGCTTTCATTTTAAATTTGTCCACTCATTTATGGGCGAAAATTAAACGGGAGTGAAAATAAACAGGAGTTAAAATTAAACAGGAGCAAAAATTAAACGGGAGCAAAGATTCAACTGGAATGAAGTGAAAATTAAACTGGAACGAAAATTAAATGAACGAAAATTAAACTGGAGAGAAAATTAAATGGGAGCAAAAGTAAACAGGAGCAAAAATTAAACGGAAGCGAAAATTAAACAGCGAAAAGTAAATGGAAGTGAAAATTTCCAGGCATACAGAAACCACTTTATTCCATTATGTCCTAGTAGAATGTACTCAACTAATTGTGTTATGGTCATATTTTGTTGCTCTAGATAACACTCTCCATCTGTTTCCATGTAACTAGGGCATACATATGTACATGTGTTTTAGGCTTTTCAAACCTTTATTTTTCATTTTGTTTTCAAATAGAAAAAATAAAGAGATATTGGTATGTTTTAATATTTTTCCATTGATGTAACAATCCATAACAGTGTACAACATTTTGACAATTACCACATTCAGATAAGAATGACCTTGCTCTCAGTGTTCACAGACTTTTTGGGTTATATATACTGTATATAGACATATAATAGCTTTTTAAAGTTAAAAGTTTTGGCTGTATTAACTGTAGACTAGTATCTCCTTCATAGGAATAAAATTTTATACATGTAGAAGAGTGAACAACTCTGATTGCCATCCTTAGATCTGTATCACGTAATAGTCTTAATTAGTTCAGTGCATAGGATCTGATACTGATTCAATGTCACCCCCCCCCCCAAAAAAAAAAAAGATAAAATAGAAATGTTGGTAATAGATAATCAGTTTCTATACCTTTAATAATAAATTTTATATTCTGAAATAACATATTTTAAAAAAAATATATCATAAGTTTATCAAACACATGATTTTATTTGTACAGATAATGCTGATATATTGATTATATAGGCCTACAGTACACTGTAAGAGGTATGCATATTTATTTAAATAAACTAGTAAATTGTTATCAAAGAAATAATTGTAGTCATAATTCTGTAGTAACATGTTGCTCTATTTAAAATGCATAGTCTGTAAACCAAGTAAATGATTGGTATTAAAATTTAAACAGGAAGTTCTGAACTTGTTCCCAAAGCAATCAAACTTAATTTTGTAATTTTATAGTTTCACCTTCATACCAAGCTAGACATTTATAAGGCTAAGTTTAAGGAATAAATAGGATTTTTCATATCTTTGCTGAAATTTGTGGGGTGTATAGCTTATGCTATGTTAATATCTCTGCTATCATATGTTGGGTGGATAGAATCATTTATATCTCTGCTACAATTTGTGGAGTGTATAGGATATTGTTCATATCTCTTCTACCATTTGCTGTATCACATAAAATTCTGACGTCAAACTGCACACATGTGAGAAGTACATATATTACATATAATATTTTTAAAAGTTTCTTCAGTTTGTTATTATTTGATTGTTTTTATTTTTACCTAAAATAAGTTATATATTCAACAATACTTAATAATAAATATATCATAATCAGATATTTGGCACACAGTCAAGACAGACAATTTGTTTTTATATATGATTAGATTTTAAAAGAATCACATTACTTGAGTTCAGTAAAACCTAGGGCAAGATATTTGATGCATATAAATATCTGTCTATATACTAATGAATACTACTGCTTAAAGACCACACCTTAACATATAGTATCACATAAAGCTGAATCATAACAGCCACAGCATAACACACATACTTTGTATCAGGAGAATTACACATGTTCTTGAAATGTACAAAGGAAACTAACAAATATTTGCAAGATGTCATCTCACAGTAATATCCACATTAAACCATTGACAACTATAATACAGATTAGTAAAGTTGTTTACATTACTTTTCAGTATCAACTTGGGACATAGCACTGCCACTATCTTAGAGTTGAAATCCAGAGATTTCATATTAATGATGATGAACACTCTATCCCACATAAAATATAATCTCAACATTCATATTCGCAGCTTGCCCTAATCATCATGATCAGTCACCACACATTACACCTGTGAAATATTCATTAACAATGTGCTGATGATATATCTATTGCTGATTCATGTGTTCATGATTTCTTTTGTTGAACTTCTGCACTTCTCTCCTTTTTTATAGTCTCTATTTCTTGTAACATATAAGTCAAAGGGTCTGTTGGTTTATGATATACTATATTTGTTGTCAGCGACTAAAATAGAAATAAGAAATGATTACTGTGGATCATTTGTTGATATGGCATATTAGTTTTAAATTTGCATTCTAACTTATAAGAAATATTTACTTGTCATTTACATACAATGACTGTAGGATACTCAAATGACAAGTAAATATTTCTTGGAAGATCAATTGCACAATAATTTGTGAGCTCATACTGTCTATAAAACTTGTGAAATTTATTTATATTAACTTGTCTGTGGATATCTTTTTGGGTACTGTGCTAATTTAGGTATACTGTTACTATACTTCAGTTGAACCAATACTTCTTGGCATTCTTCAGTAAATGAATCTAGTTATATATCAAAGCTTTATTATAGACTTTGAGTTATATTACAATAAATAATCAAAATCGGAAACTTCAAACTAAATCGAATATGCATTACCTGGAATAACTGTAAAATATTATGCTGCTCAAGATATTTGATTGCCTTGTTATAAGGATCTTGAATGGGGTCAAAATATTCTATCACTTCCTCATCTTGATTCCCTTGCTCCGTTTGTGCATTTTCAACCGCCCTACTCATTGCCTTTTCTATTTCCTCTTTAGCCTTCTTTACAATATCATCTGCAGCGACTGCCTCAGACATACTAAAATCTATGTTTGAACCCGACTCGTTAAGGGTTATGCCTTCGGTTGGCATGGTTGAGTTAGGATTATCCGCCATATTGTTTATCTATTGTCAAGGAAGTGCCAAGAGTAAGCTCCCCTACATATTGAGTCTTTTTATTTGGAAAATGTCAAAAAATAAAAATTAAGATAACATTGTGTTTAAATGAAAGTAAAAAAGCATTGTTATTGCAAAATTGCACATCAAATAAAAAAATTGGAATTCTAGAAATAAATTCAATTGTCATTGGTATGATCGATAATGATATTATAAATTTAATCGATATTTGTACTAAATAAATAAATAAATTCCCTAAATAAATTATCTTCCGTTTGTTTCTTTATCTTCCTTGAAGCAGTTTCCTATAATTATGCATACATATTCATCACAATATCGCCACAGTGCCAATATTATAACATTTTGTACTTGTTATTGTTTTATAAAACTATGTACATGTATTTCCTTGAGATATTAATTTTCGGGATCGAGATTTTTTGTGATTTGTTACGTATACCGGAAATAGAATTCAGGTAAACCCGTTCAATTGATGTTTACATGTTCCCAAGGGGTAAATTTTTTATTGAAAAATTGCCAACTAGTCGATATTGACCTATTTAAATATGCTTTCGAAATAGTTTAAAACGTCACCCAGTCACTCATGAAGAATATGGGTTTTATATAGAATGACATTGAAATTTCCGAAATACAAAGACTGTTTGATCTGGTTTGCCGCTGTTATGCATTTATGAGTTTATTTTTCAGTCATTGGTACAAGTACTTTGATTACAGGTGATATATCAACAATTCAGTCATAAAATGGGATGTAATGCGGCGAGACCGGCGGTAGTAGGTAAGAATACACCTGTATCTTGTAAATTGTAGTTCCATCTATGATTGAATAAGGAATTGAGACCAGTATTTCTCCATTTAACTCATTTTCTATCCACCTGCCAACCAAACTAATTATCTCATTCTCTCTCTGTCTGTCTGTCTTACTCTCTTTCTGTCTGTCTGTCTGTCTCTATCTCTGTCTCTCCCCTCTCCCTATCTCTCTCTGTCTGTCTCTCTCTCTCTCTCTCAATTCAATAAACAATGCATTTTAGACTTCTGTCACACACACACACACACACACACACACACACACACACACACACACACACACACACAGATAGACACACACAGAGATATAAATTAATCTATTTGTACTTCCTATTGGGTAAGTTGGGGAGTATTCTTTTGGTTCAGGTGTGTTTTGTCACCACACATGCCATCCATCTGTTGACTAGACAGTTTTGAAAATATCATGTGTAACAGCTTAATTATTTATGACAAATTTTGTGTGAATGATCAGTTTCCCCCAGAAATATTCATAAAGTTGTCCATTGATATCCTTTTGATTGAAGATGAAGGTCTTTTGAAAATTTTGGAGTTCACTTTTTCTTAAAGAGTAATTATATGTTTTCTATATTTTTCATTAATTGTTATCAAACATGGCTGATTTTACTATAAATAGAACACAGGGGTAGACATATATCTCGAAAGTTATACCTGCTAGAGAAAAACTTTTGCCTCCAAATTATCAGCACATAATCAAAGATCTACAACTCAGTTATTTCAACAGAGTAATTTGACTCACCTTCTATGAATTATGGTATTTCCCTTTAAATGCTAATTTTCTGCTATTTTGGCTATGGTATTTCTGTTTCAATGCTAATTCTCTGCTATTTTGGCTATTACTAGTAGGGACTATTTAAAATTTCAGTAATACTTTTCATTATTTTGGCTATTATTTAAAAGATCTACAAAATGGTCATCATGGTAGAAATTTTCAGAATGTTCCAAATGACGCCTATTTTCAATTAAGAAGGAGGGACCCTGAATGAAAATTACTTGGGAATCCACTTATCCTTCCATCATAAGAGGTGAAAGTTTATTTCTGTAGATCCATCGGTTCAGATTGAAAAGTACTGTGAACATGAGGATTTTTTTTTGTTTTTTTAACCCTAAGATATTCTAAGACATTACATGTACTTAATTATCACTTTTAAATATGGTCTTAGTTACTGTAATCATTTTGTCTAAAAATATACTTATAAAGTGTACAAAAGTATTATCTTAAGCTTTGCCTCTGCAAGCAATAAAATTGAAATAAGACTTTTAAGGAGTTTTTTCACTATGTTACTGTCCTAAAAATTCAGTTAAATTAAATAAAAATATTTAATTTCAATTACACAATCTCCCCACAAGTATATCACTATATTGATTCTTACAGTCTTGTTGTCTATTTACCTATAGTGTTTGTTTGTGGTATAATTAAATCATACATTTTATATTTCATAGCACCGCTTCCAAATTGTCCAGTTTTGAAGGCTTCACCAATATTACACTGCTCACGTAAGTACTTGTTTTCTGTATATAAATACTCTATAATGTAGATGCCAAACTAATAGTAACGCAATTCTCCCAATAATTAGATGGTCCACTAAGTGAGATGCTGGGTGAATATCAAAACAAACTGAATGTTGATTCAGAATATATTACAATCTAAGTTCTGTCTGAGTTAGCTCATGAATACATGATGTAACAAACAAATTTCTGTTGCTGTCAATATTCAAATTTTAGCTTGTAATCCTGATTTAATGATGCAGTGCTTTACCAGTCAGGCTAACAGAGAAACTCCACTATAGCAAGGTGGAAGCCATCTTAGATTTGTCCCCACTCATTTGGAGATTCCTGTGTTGAACCATATCCAAGCATAATTTCACTTACCATACTAGGGAGAACTCAGTTGCAAGATGGACACCAAACATAACAGAGACAATTTTCTGCCTATTTTGTGTTTCAAACCAGGAACCCCAGTCCTAATAGACAAATCTGGTGCATTACCAGTCAAGCTAAAGGGAAATTGCCATTAGCTTAAGGAAACCAAATAACTATATTTGTAGACTAACATTGAGTCTTATGAACATGACATTTGTTTGAACGTCTAAGACCTGGCTGTAAATGATATACACCTTTGATCTCTTAAACTATATATTTATAAGTAAAGTTACAAATCAGAATTGTAAAACAAAGGTACAAATCAGAATTGTAAAACAAAGGTAGAAAAGTTTTCTTCGAGAGCACAAAGCGGAATAATTTCTATAGAGACATTTCCCCACAGTAAAACTTGTGTAATAGCAAACTTTCCAGTATGTTCTCTCTATACATGGTCATAGGGAAAGTTTTCTTTATGACATCGTAATAAATATTAACAAAATGGCAACCGCTTTGGAAAGCACTGGATTTGAATTTACTCTTTCCATACACTGTTATGCATATATCCTATGATATATGTTGGGGTTGTATTGACCTCTTAATTATTAGAATTCTTTTCAAGCTGAATGAAATTTGTTTTAAACTTTTAGGTAAAGGAGATTGGACTACACGACACTTTGTACTTTATCAAGATAGTACACTAGCTTGGTTCAAGGATGCTAGCATGGGATATGTTTATGGAAGCGTGAGATTAAATGTGAGTTTGACATATTTTTACACACAGAAACACACACACAGATGCACATACACAAATACAGACTTAGACAGACATACTTACAGACATGTACACAGACACAAACATATAGGCAGACACAAAGATAGATGCAAAAAGATAGGGTGATACAAAAACAGACACAGTGCTAGACACGGACAGATAGGGGTGACACAAAGACAGACCCAGACAGATGCACGAAGATGTATACACAGACACATAGGGTGACGCAAAGGCAGACACACAGACAGATACACACAGAAACAAAGACAGTTACAGACAGATGTATACACAGACATAAAGTCACAGACAGAGAGGCAGACAGACTCTGGTAGACACACAGATTTATACACAGATAATACACTGTCAAAGACAGATAAACATAGATAAATATACAGACATACATGTAAAGACAGACATATACACAGACACAAAGACAATCACAGACAGATATATACACAGACATAAAGTCACAGACAGAGTGGCAGACAGACTCTGGTAGACACACAGATTTATACACAGACATATACACAGTAACAGATAGATAAACATAGATAAATATACAGACAGAAAGACAATCACAGACAGATATATACACAGACATAAAGTCACAGACAGATAGGCAGACAGACTCTGGTAGACACACAGATTTATACACAGACATATACACAGTAACAGATAGATAAACATAGATAAATATACAGACAAACATATACAGACATGTAAAGACAGACATATACACATAAACAAAGACAATCACAGACAGATATATACACAGACATAAAGTCACAGACAGATAGGCAGACAGACTCTGGTAGACATGCAAATATATACACAGACAGATCAGGATTTTTTCATGATTTATATAATTCTTCACAATTGGATTTTTTCAATATTGGTCTATTAATTTAATTGTATTCAAACTTCCAGAAAGTGGCACCTCTCATTGCAATTGGTCAGAATTGTCTTCAAGTTCCTAAACGACCAGAAATTCCTGCCAACCAGAGTATAAACAACATGATGGCATTCCCCGATGAGTTTAGAAAAGGAACTAAGAAAAATAATGTGACTGTCAACTGGATCTTGTTCCGAGGACAAGATGAAATGAAGTAAGATTTAGAATTAGAATAAAAAGTTAGATGAACTTGGGTGCTCTTAGTCTAGGGTTAGACAAACTTGTGCATTGTCTGCAATGTTCCAGCATAGTGAACATTTAGGTAATTTTAGGGTAAGAAGAATCTTATTGTTTCATAATATTAGGATAAGAATAATAATATTAGTCCCTACTGGTCAATAACTTTAGGGTAAGAAGAACAATATTGGGTCTACAATTTTAGGGGAAGAATGATAGAATCTTCTCCTACCTTGAAGGTATGACAAAGGAATCTCAATCTGTGTGTAAGATTCTTGAATGACAAAGCCGACCTTGCCAAGGTTTTATCATATATATATATATATACAGGTGATTCTTGATGGCTCAAATGTCCAAACCTCAAAGTTCTCAAAGTTTCGGACAAGTCCCGATTATTTTCTTTCATAAATTAAGTAAATTACGTGTATATTGTTTCATTGGGCAGGTCTTTGCTGACCTATTGTTTTACAGAGCATTCAGTTTGGCTTGAAATTGCCGAATGAATTTTTGTTCCAGCGTTTTTCTGTAATGCGCTTCGGTCCTTAAATTTTTGTAGAAAGGGAAAATTTTAAATGTTCCGTTTGCGGTATATATATACAATACAAATTTACAGATTTAGCCGCCTTTAATGAATCAGTTATTGTAAATGATATTTATACATGTAACAGACAATTACTGCCTCTGCTTGAATTCAAACCTAGGACCTGTAATTTGCTTGTCTGGTGCTCTATCGATCGAGCTAAAGGGGAAACCCCATTAGCTCAAGCTAGTAGGAACCCCATATAAATAACCCGGCCACATTATCCCAGGGATTGAGATTCCTTTGTCATACCCTCAAGGTAGGGGTTGATTATTTATTCCTGTGACTTTAATACAAGTCTGTGTAGATATACACATAATTTACATGTCTATGTAGATCTATACAGATAACTATATACTGCATTCTAGAAGCCATAAAATATCTACGTCATAAATTGTACTGTGCCGACATAACATTTGTTAACACCCTAGGCATTGACGAGGACATCATTACCATAAAAAAGAGGGAAAAATCTGTGAACCATGGAAAAAAGAACTAATCACTGGTTTGTAATTCTTGGGTAAGAAGAATATTACCGATCAATAATTCTAGGGTAAGAAGAATATTACTGGTCAATAATTCTAGGGTAAGAAGAATATTACTGGTCAATAATTCTGGGGTAAGAAGAATATTACCGGTCAATAATTCTAGGGTAAGAAGATTATTACTGATCTATAATCATATATAATGAAAGAATGATGTTACTTTAACTGGTCTTATAACTTTTTAGATGAAAGGGTGTAATGTATATGATTAGTATAGAAGGATAAGTGTAAACATAATTTTGTCATAAAAGTTACATGATAATAGTTTTTATCTTTATTTTGTTTATTTTTAGTGCATGGATGCAAGTACTTGGACAAGTGGTATGTACAACATTTTAATTCTATACTGAAATCATTTAGAATTTCCTTGATGGAATTTTTATATCATTTTTGGTACATTGATGTTAATATATGTAGAAATGTTTTATATTTATCTAAATTTCGTCATTTTTAAAGTAAATTAAGATTTAACTGGTACATATTTTCTGAGATATCATGCCTGTTTCTGGTAGATTCTTAAGGAGAACACCTTTCATGCCTGTAGGAATGAGCAAGTGGAAATTTCAAATTGTATCTTAGTGCTCCATATTGTGATAGATTTACTATTTGGTTTCTTTAGTTTGCAGGTTATGTTTACATGAAGTATCTGGAGTGAATGTTTCAAGTTACTACACCTCTTACTGAATTAGATTTCTGTTTGTTTGTTTATTGTTGTTTATTAGATATGTTTATAATATTTACAACAACTTGGTCTTTGACTGCTTGAGTTCCCAAGGGTATACATAAACCCAATGATTGGTGTTTCGGTATTGGCTGATTATTTTATACTAACGTGATATTTCATATAGATAGCACCGTTTAAATTCCAAACTCCACAAAATCTAAGGTAGTCATCTTTTTATAGCGGTGTCTCTTAGACAACTTAGGCATTGCATTTAGGTTTAGTATTTAACCTTGTTTGATAAGCTTTCTATTTGCCATTTTGGGAACTTTACATCTGCAGAATTTTTTATTTTAAATTTGAGCTCCATGGTGAAGAAACAATCAACTTCAGCACTTTTTTGACATTTTAAAGCACCACTATAACTTTGGTTTAATGTTTATAATATATATGCTCAATATTTTCCTTTATTCTATATAGCTTCCCCCACCACCACAGCAACAGACAAATGGACAGGCAGCAATGCCACAACCTCAAGTTCATGGCAACTACCAACATGGACAACCACCACCTATAGGATTTACACCACAAGTGGTTAGTAATGGGCAGCAAGTTCAACCTACCGGATATTATACTCAACCAACTGGTTATCCTGCTCAACCTACTGGATATCCTGCTCAACCTACTGTTTGTTATACTCAGCCGAACACTTATCATGCTCCTCAAGGAACGACAAATGTAGTTGTGAACCAACATACACATCACAGCAATAATACCAGCTCGGGTGGCGGTTTTGCCACAGGTTTGTAATGGAAATTAAATATTTGTCAGAGTAGAGAGGCTGTAGAATCAGATATTTCGTGGCTTAAAATTTGGTTGTTTTAAAATTAAAGCAAATTCATTGACAGGTCTATTTTGTTGAAATGGAAAAAAGAATTTGTTACTATTACTAGGTATAATTTCGTCATGGTTTAAATTTCGTTGATAAATGAAAACAACAAAATAAACAAAATTAAAACCACAACTAAATTTTCTGATTCTACGGTATCTGAGTTTTTAGATTATTAAAACTTTGTTATATTTAGGATTGTCGGTCAACTGAAATGCAAAGCCTTCATCTGGTACACAAAGTTACTTAAGCATTAGGAACACAGACTGAGTCATTGCTATATACAGTTCAATTTGTTTACATTGAACTCTGTTAATTTGAAAATTGATTTGTTTGAAATGAAATTGAAGTCCCTATCAAATTGCCTTAAAATTTTTTGTTTTTAGTACTAGCTTAATTTGAAATCGCTCACATTGATATATCAGATTTTTTAAAGTGATTTTCAAGGTCCGTTGAACAGAGAATGTGTTGTTTTCTTCAACGCTTGTAGGCGAATGGCTTTTCCTGGCTTGTCCTTCGAATTAGACAGTAAAAAGTGAGGTTCAGTGTCACATTAGGTATTGGCACATTAAAGATCACTCACTGCTCAATGGCCAAAAGCGCCAAGCATAGGCCAAAATTTGAAGTCCTTCACTGGCATTTGGTGATGTCTCCGTATGAGTGAAAGATATTTGAATAGAACATTAAACAACAATACAACAATAACATTAATTGGTTAATTTGAAGTCATTATTTATTGGTACTTTAAACTCGGTTAACTTGCTTGTACACGGCTATACCGTTAATTGTTTTTACATCCCCAGACTAAAATTTTGAGTACTAATTGCAACATGTATCTAGCCAAATGATTTTTTCAATGTAAATTGTATGTGTTCAGCAGTATGTTCAAATTATAATGGTGTTGTTGAGGAAGTGAAATGAACATGCCTTCAGTTAATAAAATGAGTGACAGCAACAACAATGAAAATAGGATATTTCCCTTGTGAATTTCTTTGTAAGCAAATTCGACTGTAATTGTGAAGATGAATGGTGATCTTCCAAACACATTTAACACAAATGAATGCTGTCTAAGCATATTTGTACAATAGTTTTTGTTTTAAAACTCAAGAGAATGACTCGAGGGTAATCACAAAGGGGAAAATGTGACCTCATTGCACTATGTTGTCTCTGTATTCATATGGTTGTAAGTCCACAAAAATAAATTTTAGTTTTAGTTTTAGATATGTGAACTCTGAATGATTAATTTTAATCTGAAGTTGCTGGGACTAAAATTCGTTATATATCTTGTATCAATTTTGAAAGAAAGATGTTTTTGATGAATTTTGATAAATTCAATTCAATGCAGACATTAATTCCAAATCTGCGACCATGAAAAATATTGCATATAAATAAGATATAACAGATCTGACATCTGGGCATCCTGACATCTGGACTTCCCCGTCTGATATTTGGACATGCTGACATCTATACTTCCTGTCATTTGGACATACTGACATCTGGACTATCTGTCATTTGGACATGCTGACATCTGGATTTTCCTGTCTGACATTTGGACATGCTGACATTTGGACTTCCTTGCATGATATCTGGACATGATGACATATGGACTTCATTGTCCGACATTTAGACATGCTGACATCAGGACTTCCCTGTATGACATCTGAACATGTTCACATCTGGACTTCCCTGTATGACATGTGAACATGCTGACATCTGGACTTCACTGTATTACATCTGACATGATGACATCTGGACTTCCCTGTATGACACCTGACATGCTGACAATTGTACTTCCCTGTATGACATCTGACATGCAGACATCTGGACTTCCCTGTATGACATCTGACATGCTGACATCTGGACTTGCCTGTATGACATCTGAAATGCTGACATGTGGACTTCCCTATATGACATCTGACATGCTGACATCTGGACTTCCCTGTATGACATCTGACATGCTGACATCTGGACTTCCCTGTATGACATCTGACATGCTGACATCTGGACTTCCCTGTATGACATCTGGCATGCCAACATCTGGACTTCCTTGTATGACATCTGACATGCTGACATCTGGACTTCCCTGTATGACATCTGACATGCTGACATATGGACTACAATGACTAGACTATTTAAGTTTCGAAACATATTTAACAAATATTGATCTAAAATATATTTTTATTGCATTTTTTTTTCAGGTTTGCTCGTTGGAGGAGCACTTGGATATGGATGGGGTAGAGGCATGGGTTGGGGCTATGGACCTCGCTGGGGCTATGGATATGGTGGTTGGGGTTCGAGTTGGGGATCTTGGGGGTCACATGGAGGATGGGGAGGTTCAGGAGGTGACATTCATGTTCATAATCATTATGAAGGTGATCATGGAGGAGGTGACTTTGGAGGGGGTTGTGGTGGAGGGGGTGGCTGTGGTGGAGGGGGTGGCTGTGGTGGAGGTGATGGTGGTGGATGTGGAGGAGGGTGTGGTGATTAGAATTCACTCTTATTTTGTTATATGGTTTTCCTCATACATTTTCATGTACAAAGACCTGTTATTGGTTCAGTATTGTCCGATTCACATAACTTGGTTAGGCAGATTTTGATTATTATACAGTCAATTCTACTCACTTTTCGGGTATGACATAGTTAACGAGAAATGCGTTTTTTAGTACCAACCAAATATATGGTGACAAGTAGGAAAGACTATTCGTGTCAGTGTAATTTTGATATATTACCTCAAATTTAAACCCATCCAGGGCAGGAAATGGTCCATGAGTCTCCACCCACCAGGTTTTATGGATTTTACCATAAATTTCTCAATGACAGGAATTCAGTTGATTTTTATTTTGGGCACATGTTGATATTTTAGCTTGTGTATCTTTATATCAGGTTCTGTGCCAACATTTCTTCACTGAGGAAACTCCTGTTATATAGTTATTGTTACAGAAATTGTTATTTATTTTGCACATATTTATTGATATTTTTACAGTTGATACCTATCTGTTGTTTGTTATAAATCTATAGTATTATGTCTTACAAGTTTTTAAGCCATATTTTATATTAACATTTTCCCCACTGCTGACAAGGTTACCTTGGAATGTCATATTCTGATTGGATTAATATGTAATTAACTGTGCTCCAACGACGTGGTATACTGCACTATGGCATTTTGCATAGTCATGCAGAGTTAATTCTGTTGTGTGCATTGAACAGTAAACAATAATGGCAGTTGATAAACTAGCAGCAGAACTAATAGAAAGAAATGATTAATTCCAAGGAAACCATCAAACGTAACTAAAAGTATTCACACTGGTTAAAAGTCTACCTTAATTACACTGTCAGAGTTTGCATGTAACAGAGTCACTGTCAGAGACAGAGTGTTACACATTCACTGTCAGAGTTTGCATGTAACAGAGTCACTGTCAGAGACAGAGTGTTACACATTCACTGTCAGAGTTTGCATGTAACAGAGTCACTGTCAGAGACAGATTGTTACACATTCACTGTCAGAGGCAGAGTGTTACACAGTCACTGTCAGAGGCAGAGTGTTACACAGTCACTGTCAGAGACAGATTGTTACACATTCACTGTCAGAGATGGAGTGTTACACATTCACTGTCAGAGGCAGAGTGTTACACAGTCACTGTCAGAGACAGATTGTTACACATTCACTGTCAGAGATGGAGTGTTACACATTCACTGTCAGAGGCAGAGTGTTACACATTCACTGTCAGAGATGGAGTGTTACACATTCACTGTCAGAGATGGAGTGTTACACATTCACTGTCAGAGGCAGAGTGTTACACATTCACTGTCAGAGATGGAGTGTTACACATTCACTGTCAGAGGCAGAGTGTTACACATTCACTGTCCAATATGGAGTGTTACACATTCACTGTCAGTGGCAGAGTGTTACACATTCACTGTCAGAGATGGAGTGTTACACATTCACTGTCCAATATGGAGTGTTACACATTCACTGTCAGAGGCAGAGTGTTACACATTCACTGTCAGAGATGGAGTGTTACACATTCACTGTCAGAGATGGAGTGTTACACATTCACTGTCAGAGGCAGAGTGTTACACATTCACTGTCAGAGATGGAGTGTTAACACATTCACTGTCAGAGATGGAGTGTTACACATTCACTGTCCAATATGGAGTGTTACACATTCACTGTCAGAGGCAGAGTGTTACACATTCACTGTCAGAGATGGAGTGTTACATGGTCATCTATATAACTTATATCATTACTTAAATATCACAATGTATTCATTTTATTTTTATTGTTTTATTTGTGATCTCATTAAAATCTAATATTGGTGTATTATAGTAAACTGGTACATTAGTTCTGTTAAATTTTAAATTGACCTGTTATATATATGTGTGTGTTTGTGTGTGCGGGCATTTGTGTGTTTGTGTGCGTGTGTATCTGTGTGTGTGTGTCTGTGTCACCTGGTATTTGTCATATACCTGTTGGTGATGTGCCTCTTTATTACCTAATTAAATGTAATTATTATGACGTGAATGACCTATTCATGATGTAACTTCTATAAAGTATATATGCCATGAAACAGTCATATCTATCCATGATCTATCCGTCCATAACCCATCCTATCCATGATATATCTGTCTGTGACCCATTCTATCTCCATGATCTATCCGTCCATGACCCATCCTGTCCATGATCTATCTCTCCATGATGTACCTGTTATGAGTTATACATCCCTGATTAATCCATTTATGATGACACCATCCATAACATACTTGTCCATGATGTTCTGTTGTAGGTACATGTCTTTGATGCAATCATACCTTTCCCAGATGTACCTGTCTATGACATACCCATCTGTGACATTCCTGATATGAGGTATATGTCACATACCCTTTCATGATGTACCTGTCTATGACATACCCGTCTGTGACATTCCTGCTATGAGGTACATGTCTGTGATGTAATCATACCTTTCCCTGATGTACCTGTCTATGACATATCCATCTGTGACATTCCTAATATTAGGTACTTAGACAAACCTTTCCATAATGTACCTGTATATGGCATACCCATAGTGACATCCTGCTATGAGGTACATGTCTTTGATGCAATCATACCTTTCCCATCTATGATATACCCATCTGTAACATTCCTGCTGTGAGGTATATTTGACATACTTTTCTATGATGTACCTAACCTGCTGTGATGTTTCATCTGAGAACCCTTAGGTCTACATGACAGAAGTCAGTATTGTGAATGGTAAAAATCTTTATTATTTGACGAGAAATTGCATTTTATAAGTATGATGTTTTTGTGTAGATGATATTTTTAGTAATTAAGATTATGATACATTTGTTTACAAACACTTATTTCCTACTTTTGAATTTGTTATTGTTTTGTGGGTTGTAGTAAGAAATACTAGCTTTTTAATTACACAACACTTGGTAATCTGTATCATTTTGAGTCACTGTATTTTGTGTTTTATTGTATTTTTTGTTTTGTTACATTTTGATTGTATTTTGTGTTTTATGATATTTTGAGTAATTGTATTTTTTGTTTTGTTACATTTTGATTGTACTTTGTATTTTATGATATTTTGAGTAATTGTATTTTTTGTTTTATTGTTTTTTTTTGTTTTGTTACATTTTGATTGTATTTTGTGTTTTATGATATTTTGAGTAATTGTATTTTTTGTTTTAGTTTTTTTTGTTTTGTTACATTTTGATTGTATTTTGTGTTTTATGATATTTTGAGTAATTGTATTTTGTGTTTTATTGTATTTTTTGTTTTGTTACATTTTGATTGTATTTTGTGTTTTATTGTTCTTTTTGTTTTATTACATTTTGTGTTATTATATTTTGCATTTTATTGTATTTTGTGTTTTACTTCATTTTGTGTTTCACTGTTTTTTGTGTTTTATTACATTTTGTGTTTCATTGTGTTTTATTACATTTTGTTTTATTGTTGGCTCACCTGAGCCGAAGGCTCAAGTGAGCTATTGTGATCACTCCATCTTTCCAGTCATCGTCATTTTCATTCATTTTTGCATGATTTCCTCAATTATCTCCCTTGCATTCACTTTAATGCATTCATTTAATGTGTTTTACTTGTAATTAAGTGAAAAAATGTTTTTGTGCAAGAATTTTGAAGAAATTTAATTTCTAGAATTTTTAATGAATTTTTTAAGACTGCAAAAAAGAGGGGGGGGGTGCATTTTCACACTATCAGCTTTTGTTTCAAAACTATTGAAGAAATTTTGACAAATTTTTACAGGAAGCAAGTGCTCAAGGTCCTTTATCAAGTTTATAGTTTTCAGCCAGATTGGCCGTGGGATGGTTTCAGGGCGGTGCAGAATAGTCCCAAAAGGTACCCTCTTTGAAAATCTTCTCCAGAACCATTACAAGGATTGAAAAACGGATTGTTTCTGAGTGATCTACATGGATGTATGAATCAAATATGTATTTTTCATAGAAATCGGAATATTGATTTTTGATGGGTTTTTAGGTCTCTTGAGACTTTGTCATTTTCATTAATTTTGGCATGATTTCTTCAATTATCTCCCTTTGCATCATCCACAATGATGTATTGAAGTGTTTTTCTGCAGATGGTTCTTAGGTGAACGATTGAAGCCCTCTTGGGCCTCTTGTATTTTTGTGTTTTATTACATTTTGTGTATTTTTTGTTTTTGTTCTATTCATTTTTTTATTTTTATGTAAATTCTGGTGGAAATCATTTTTCTAAATTCCAGCTTAGTATTGTTTAATCTTTGGCCTGCAAAATATTGTATAAGTGCACTGATGCAATAGATCTACTTGTGTTTTAAAGATCTGGTACTATTTAAAGTTTTTTTGTGGTTAAATGTTGGTAGTTCAAACCCTTACATGGCTAAAAATAGTGTTAAAATGTGTTGAATTAAATTTGCTCAGAGAGAGAGAGAGAGAGAGAGAGAGAGATTGATTAACATTGACAAGTCTTTTTTAACTGCATATATTAATGTGTAATTCAATTTTGTATCAGCGATATATAAACGTTAAGTTTTATGTATCACTGGTTATAATGTTGCTATAATTATTCAATCCAAGATTTCAGGCCCAAAGCTAGAGCCTGACACATGTTGTACGAAATCTATTAGGCCTATTGCCGGTTCTCCGAGTGTTATCAGAAGTGGTATAGACTCAGGGACTGTTCTCCTGTAGTGTTGTCTGGAGATGGTTAGTCCTGTAGTTGAAGACTTGGACACTATACCTCTCCAGACAATACTATGGAAGGATGGTCAGTAAAGAATCATTATAGATTGAATACTGTTATTAATATTTCACGCAATGGAAAGATAACAATACTTGTATTACTGTCAGAAGATTGATAAAGCCATTGATGATCACATGACTACAGATGCTGGTAGCTTGCTGAAAACTATTTAAGATATGGATAGTCTGGGTCTGTTAATTGTCCAGCACTTCTTAAGTACGGACATTGTCAAAAAGATATCGAGTTGTCCAGCACTTCTTAAGTACGGACATTGTCAAAAAGATATCGAGTTGTCCAGCACTTCTTAAGTACGGACATTGTCAAAAAGATATCGAGTTGTCCAGCACTTCTTAAGTACGGACATTGTCAAAAAGATATCGAGTTGTCCAGCCCTTCTTAAGTACGGACATTGTCAAAAAGATATCGAGTTGTCCAGCCCTTCTTAAGTACGGACATTGTCAAAAAGATATCGAGTTGTCCAGCCCTTCTTAAGTACGGACATTGTCAAAAAGATATCGAGTTGTCCAGCCCTTCTTAAGTACGGACATTGTCAAAAAGATATCGAGTACCTATAGAAATTTTACAACAAATGAATTTGGCATCATTTGTCAGAAAATTTTAGGTGTAACAGATGCTATTAGAATCAGATTGATAAAAATACAAGACATGTTCTCTGTCTAACAATAAGATTGATTATGGTGATGTTGAGGTTTTACTGTCTGGTGATATTCATTCTATACAAAATAATGTACATTGTATTTGACTAAAAATATCTGTGATATCAGTACTTGTTTGTGACTTCAAACTGTCTTTATAATTATGTAATAAACTTGCAATGATTTTTTTCATGAGTATTCATTTAATATGCAGGATAAGAATAGATACTGATCAGTGTATAACCATATGAAATCATAGATATTCAGGATGTCCAGGATGCATTGAATATACAAATTTGGTCAGTGTTAAACAAACATGGACTGAAGGGCTCTATAAATCTAGAGGTGGGATCAGGTAATGCTAGCCTTGAGTCGACAGTCAAATTCAAGTGAAATATATGAGGAATAAATCCTCGTCACAATCGGTACAGACGACTCGACAAGCGTGGCAACTCAATGTTTCATTTAGTGAAACTGTAATGCTAAAGAAGACCATTATACCGACCGTAAAAATCACGGAACGTTGAAATCAAGCGCAATTCTCAATATCCCTGTGACAATAACTTATCAGTTAGTAGTTTTCCTCTGTATATGAAATGTTCATGTGTAGAACACGTTCTGTCATATCGGATCATTTGTATATAAACATGCAGGCGGACATTACTACTTAAATGTTGAAAATTGACGATTGGGAACCTGAAATCGTCGCGTTTGTGGTATATCCTGGATTTTAAATCCCCGTCTCTGAGTCAACAGTAAGTGAAATGTCCAAATAGGAAGCGGTGTTGATTATGTTGTGGCTTTAATTTCTAGTTCACTGTGATGTATCACATTCGCATATGTATGAAAATTGTTATTGATAAAACCTCAATATATCTATATTTAAACACTATATCTAGCTTTTTCCTCTTGATTCAGAAGCTTCTAAATGAATCCTGCGTCATATGAATAAAGAAACAAGTCAGCCAATAAAGAGGAAGAGGATTGGTTCCCATGGATATGCTGACAGTTTTCTGAAAGACCTGGTCTCCAACATTATGAATATATTGTCTCTAAGAAACTCCAGCATCCTTATTTATGTCAATTTCAGTGTATTCATGTGTTGGATCAGAGTGGTGTCGGACGAAATAAATATCATTGTAACCCATGACTAGATATAAGTTTTCGGGTATCGCTTTTAGTGAAAATTGTAATAGTATAATTATTTATATTTAGATGAAAAATATTTACGTTTGATCTTGATCTCTCTCTCTCTCTCTCTCTCTCTCTCTCTCTCTCTCTCTCTCTCTCTCTCTCATTGTTTTGATATACATGTTTCGCAACTGAACAGCTTTGTTAGCATACAGCTCCAACATTTTAAATAAAAACACTTTCCGCACATTATTTTACAATTGACGATTTCATCTAATGGAATCGTTTCCTTGTACGAAAAACTCGGATATAATAAATTTGAATCATGAATTTGTTTTCTAAATATATTTATGTTTATACAGTAATACTTTGATGAGTCGAAATTCAAGGGACCATCTAGAAAAATTCGAAATATCGGGATTTCGACTCATGGATGGTAACCGAGAATCAATGGTTTTTTAGTTTTAGAGGTTCTATAAGGTGCATATGACTGCTTTGAAACCATTAAAGACACATATACTTTCATTATAATTAATAATTAGTGCTAAATTTAACTTAATGTTCGTGAAATTGAAACAAGTGTTTATTAGAAATAGAAGAATTATCATGGGGCGATTTCGTACACATGTAGGAATTTTCGTTGTTTTCATAGAAATTGAGCCAAAAATTTATTCGAAACATCGACAAATTCGACTCATTAAAGTTCGAATTATAAAATGTCAATAAGTAGCGTTAAATAACAAAATAATTCGGGACTTTGTCAATAGTTCGTAACATCGAGAAATTCGACTCATTGAAGTTCGACTCATCAAAGTCAGAGGAGAGTGCGTATTTAACTTAAAAGCGATATTTTGAAGCTAAACAACTGAAGCACAGACAAACATGCCATCAATGAGACTAAGGCGATTTAGGGCGAATTTAAGACGGGATGAATATGTTTAAAACTGTTGTAAAAGGGCGAAAATAACCACGGGCGAAAATAACTCGGGGCGAAAACTTCAGGTATAAAATATCTATAGTAGGATTATATTTTGTTCGAAAGAAGTTTGGAAACTTTTATTTTGTAGCTTTCCGAATGATCCTTTTTGTCCCATTTCTTCTTACTTTGCTTTGCTTTTTTCCGCATCAAAATTCTTTCACATTGAACCAAATATTTTCCTAGACGAAGCCTCGTCCAGCAGTTGGTTTGTGAGATTTCCTATAATTGCTAGCTCAGCTTCAATTATACGTCGTTAATGTTGTTATACATCCTGTTTTAAGCTGTTACATAGATTAATTGTATTGCCTAAATCTTCAGTGTGCAAACTTAATGGTCTAGAGAGTGGGATCTATTACACCATCTTACTTTTTGTAAGATTTACATTTCAAAGCATTTTTTGACTACGCCCATGAATAGTAACGAGATTAAGAAATATTTTGGCAAACTTTCCCAGTCTAACCAGTGATCCATCCGTATAATCATATCGTCCTATGTTGTCAGTTTATCATACATTCATTTACACCTTTTGATGTCTCCGTGGTTTTTGGTTACGTTTATTTACCTCTCATATCTGTCCTGAAGTAGCGACATATAAACTAAAGCGACAAAACTAATATTATTTGTATCAGTCAGAGATCACAAGAGACTGGAGTAGAATGGGCTGTATCCAATCAACAGGTGGTGGTAAGTAATTATCTATAATGTAATGTTTTGTTATGTATGAACACTCTAGGATGTTATTACTGTTATTATCAACTTTTAGCATTTATCACTGACAGAAAATGATTTTATCTGGTACTGTTGATAAAATATATGTTTTCTAATTATGTTTTGTCAAATACTTCAGTTATTGCAGCACAGGGAAGTCATCTTTCAAGTACGATATCCATTCCATATCCATAGCCAACTGTAATACCAACATGTATCTCGGAAAACCATTAGTCATACACTTGGAAATACAACAAATACTGTGATGATTGTTCGGTATGCTAGTCCAAACTCAATGGGCATATGCATGTTACCAAGAGAACATTTGAATGGTTATTTATCAGTTTATTAAATAATTATTAGAGGAGATGTCATGGTACTAAAACAGTGACTATCGACCATTCAATGATAATTGCACATTGTTAGTGGCTTATAAATATTCTAACGACTTCAAATATCTGATACACGTTTGACTTTGTTTTACCATATTTGGATTGTGAGTCCAGCTGACGACACGATCCAGTGGACGGGCGTCCGGCTAATTCAGTGATGCAGACATAGAAACATAAATCAGACATTTTTGTTGGAATAACATCGATAAAATTAATTTCATTTCACACAATTCAAGTGCTATGAATTATATACTTCCTATCTAGGTATCATATTTTAGAAAAAATTGCAAAAATTTGGGATTGTCACATTAAACTTGTATAGCACATGTATATTGTCAGGCTAAACATTTTTCGATATCAAGAAATCGAATTTCTGATATCACAAATTCCTTTTTTGATATTAGAAATTAATTTTTTTTATATCAGGAAACGGAGGTGATTGTTTCATATCAGAAATTCGTTTTTTATATCAAAAAGTGAATTCTTGATATCGGAAATCCGATTTGATATCAAAAAATGAATTTTTTATATCAGAAAATAGTGAATAAATACTAAAACGGTGTCCCATATCGCCGTTTTAGTATTTATTCACTATTTTCTGATATCAAAAATTCATTGTTTGATATAAAAAATCGAATTTCTGATATCTCATTCATTGATATCAGGAAATAGAAGTGATTTTTTGATATCAGAAAATCATTTTCTGATATAAAAAAATATGTATTTTTATATAAAAAATCGAATTTCTGATATCAGAAAATACTACATATTTTTTATATCAGAAAATGATTTTCTGATATCAAAAATCCATTTTTTTGATAAAAAAAAATCCAATTTCTGATATAAAAATTCGTTTTGATTTTTTGATATTAGAAATTCGAGTTTTTGACACCAGAAAATGATTTCTTGATATAAAAAATGTTTTCTGTTTTGTATCAAAAATAATTTCCGATATCAAAAATTCGATTATTTGATGTCAAAAAATGAATTTTTGATATGAGGAAATAGTGAATAAATACTAAAACGGTGATATGGGGCAAAACATATCAAAAATTCATTGTTTGATATAAAAAATCGAATTTCTGATATCTCATGCATTGATATCAGGAAATAGAAGTGATTTTTTGATATCATAAAATCAGTTTCTGATATAAAAAAATATGAAGTATTTTTATATAAAAAATCGAATTTCTGATATCAGATAATACTACATATTTTTTATATCAGAAAATGATTTTCTGATATCAAAAATCCATTTTTTTGTTAAAAAAATCCAATTTCTGATATAAAAATTCGTTTTGATTTTTTGATATTAGAAATTCGAGTTTTTGACACCAGAAAATGATTTCTTTATATCAAAAATGTTTTCTGTTTTGTATGAAAAATAATTTCCGATATCAAAAATTCGATTATTTGATGTCAAAAAATGAATTTTTGATATGAGGAAATAGTGAATAAATAAACGGCGATATGGGGCACTGTTTTAGTATTTATTCACCAGCTGAGTGGTAGAAAATGTCAAATAAAATGGCTACTTTCAGTTGTCATGAATGAATATTAGCTGTCTCCCTTCTCGTAAGTCTCACTCAAAAAAATCTATGGTATATCCCATTAATAATATATGAAAATTCAATCGTTGTAAATACATTATACAGCATAGCCATTGGCACGGTCATTTGCATTTTTAATTCTCTTCGGACACAATAACCTTCCTGCACCAAGCAGTCGAATATTTTAAAATAAATTCAAAACAAATCTGACATGTATTCAAAATTTTCCATATCACTAGTTTCTTTCAAACTAATATGAAAATAAGAAAATAAACTTTAATTCCATTTAGTATTTCCGGACAGAAAAGGGGGACTGCTTCTCGTCTCAAACAGCTGGTTAGCTGTTACGTCATATGAAAAACCAATAACGCAAAGCCAATAATATGGAATAAATTTCGTAACCTGCTGACTCCCGGTTCACAGGTAAAATATATAAATATAAGGATTGTTTTTCATTTTGTTGAAAAGCATGGAGTATATATGCAATGGATCATGGGAAAAATCAATGTGCTGTTCGTGCTGCACAGAATTTTTTCCCATGATCCATTACATATATATACTGATTTTCAAAAAATGAAAAACAATCCTTAATAATGCATTTTCCCAGTGAAGTTTCGTTTTTTGACGTTTTAAACAAGTCTTCAGTTTGTGACATGCAAACCAACCACTTCACTTCACGATTGAAATGGATCACTCACGTACTAAGAAAATAGTGCTATATATGGGAAAACATATGTTCAAAACAAAAAACATATCAACACAACTTATAAAAATTTATATATAGTAATTCATATATCTTATTTTCTTTTAAACATTAAATCTTTTATACACCTAGGAATAATACTATTGCATTAATAAAAACTTCAAAATATTTGATTGGCCGAGCGGAAAATAACATAGTTTACATTGAATTTACATGAAAAGATTTTTACACATACAAATAGCAATTAAAATAAATATCATATACATAATACCAAAGCTATAATGCTCAAGACGATAGTTTCTGTCAATTAGACTTCATCAGCTGAGCTCCAATTTTAATCGATTTTCTAAAGAGAAAGTGGTATTAGGCAAGGCCAAATAATAAATCTAAAATGTAAAGCCGAAATCCGTCTGAGAGTAACCACTGTAAAAAGATTAATATCTTAGCTTTAGCAGAATTTAGAATTTTAAATGGTGTTATCAGTGCGAAATGTTACTTTGATACACAATTATCAACTGGTACCAAAATACCAGATGCTAGATTTATGTATACCTTCGGAGACTCAAACGGTCCACCAGAAGTGGCAACGACCTAGTGGTTATAAATATCATATTCATAATATCAAATTAATAATACTCAAGACGTTCGTTTAATTGATAAATCCTTGTATTTCACTCCAAAATGTAATAAATGTAAAAAATCTCAGATACCAAAGTATAAATCATTTGAATGTCCAGGATACAGGTACAAATCTGATAAAAAATGGACAAACATGGACCTCTTGAAACCAAAAGATGGCATGGAGGAGTAAGCATCCCCTGTCGACTGGTCACAACTGCCTTAGTATTGGTTTGTCTTCTTCATTGTTATGCTTATCTTTATTTATGTAACATAGACATTTACTGCCTCTGCTTGGATTCGAACCCAGGACCCCTGGTTTTCCAGTCTGGTGCTCTACCGATCGAGCAAACGCTCAAGCTAGCAGAAACACCATATAACTACCCTGCCACATTTACACCTAGATACACGCTTTAACGGTCTGGTTGAGGAGGTTCAAGAGGATGAAAGGTACACAAATAATGCGATTCTACAAAATATAAAGATGATGAAAACATGCAGTACACATATCCTTTTCAGGGCATAGCAAGAGTATTATAAAGTATCATTGTGTAAAATACACGATCTAATGATGTATACCTTTACGTATTATGAATTTAATCATTTGTAAAACCGCTGTAATTCATTTTCCAAAGTATTTCATTGCCTATGTGCTGGCTTAGTAACACGATAGATTTAGTGCTTACAAGGAAACATAGAGTCACATTTACCCTGACAGTTTCTGGTTCAATAATTTGACAAGCTTTATCTATTCTAAACATTGCATTCCTAACCGACATTTAGAGAAACTCGTGTAATTGGGATAGAACCTTATTTTTCCGTAGCAATTAATAATATCCGGTGACAATCAAAATGGGATGTGTTCAATCGTCAGGTGCTGGTAAGTAATAATTTACATCATAAAGCCTAGTTATGTATGTGTTATTAATAAATTGGGTATCACAAATTCGGAGACGCTCATGGTCTTTTTAAGATCGTATGTACCATTCACAGTAAAATACTACCTATTACATTCTCTAATGTTGGAAGCAGTCGGCCGTCATTTATTAATTTTTATTCTGATACTGTAGTCTGTAATACGATTATGTTTCTCTGTAAATACACTCAGCTATATACTACATATACTAATGCAATAATGGATATAGCGTAGTGTATAAGGGTCATTATCAAAAAATGTAGATATTTGTGTGATAGTACAAATGTCTTTATATTTTGTGGTGTCAGTGATTTAAACGTCTTCATGTTTTACTTATAGGCATGAACAAAAATAGTTTTCTAACAAGATAGGATATATTTTTGTTATATCATGAGATTTTTAGGCTTTGAAATGGTCAAATTCAGTATAAAACATGTGTGACTTGGCCGTGGTATGAAGGATTTATCTAATTATTTGTTTAAAAAGCATATATTTTAATTTTTATTTTGCATGTGTTTTCTTCTATCACATGTGTTTTGTTTAAATAACATATCATTTTGATAGAACTATTACAGATTCGAGTGAAAATTTTTGTGAAAACCTATGTGCTTTTCGCCGTGTCCTTTTGTGTTACTGGGTTGAACATCAAGTAAGTAATTGTTATCTCCCTTATTACAAAACCTAAATAATAGTTCCCCCCCCCTGAAGTACTACTTCCTTTCAGGAATTATGGGTATTAGAGCAGACAGCATGTTTATTTCTTAGCATCAAATTTAGCATCAAAGGTATCTAAAGCGATAGCGTAATTTTTAATCGTGTCCTAAAAGTTACTGCTCTTTCAAGCACTAATCATAAAAATGTAGAACCAAGCTTGTGACCAGTATTCCATCTTGTTATATAGTTAATATATCAGGTTGATCCTTTGGGCCAGGGAGAATTCATTTTAAACAAAATTATAAATACCAATGAATATGTCCCTTGTGATACAGTCACTTGTGTTACCAAGAAAAAGGTAAAATTTGCCATTTTGTGTGTGTACATTCATATTGGGATACAAATTTGATAAAATAGACTATAGAGACCTATAACTTGGTTTATCACAGTAAAATTTATCTATTCTTTGAAAAAAAAATGTTACAAAAATTACCTTTAACAGAAGTGTATAGTAATTTACTAAAATGTTTTGGTAACACAAAGGACGCTTGCAGCTAGCAAGGGGTATATTTTTTCATTTTTGGAAAATTTTCAAGTTCAAAGTTAATGTTTAGTATTCGTTTCTAACATTTGAATATCAGAATGTTTCAGTTAAATAAAATTTGAATAAAAATGAGTTACTTAATTATTCAAGAAAACAAAATTTAAATATTGACATATTTTGATAATGACCCATAAATATTTTTGTCGTATAAAACATCGATAGTTTGAGGGTACTGCCGATAGCCATACGCTGCTCCATAGGTTCATACGTATGGTTCCAGATAACAGCTGGTTAGTCATTCAATGCTTTACTCTTAACTGCTACAATTTTACAAAACTACAAGATGTCATGTCATATTATTTAATCATCACCAATTTATCGTGTAAATATGCATACATGTATACATATATTGCCTTTCATTTTCTAATATGTGGCTATCCTGCTCAACCATGTTACACGTCGTCCGACTGGTATTCTAAAATTAGAATTTTTATTTGACGTGCTGATTGATAATAATATTTGTAAAATGCAGGAGATGGAGGTGGTGGTGGAGGAGGCGATGGTGGAAGTGGATGTGGAGGAGGTGGATGATATGTGAAGAGAATGTCCATGGAGATGAGGAGACAAATAATCATGCTAGAGTTTGCATCTTCCTTGTCATTGTCGATATACAATAATAGACACTATATATACTATATATATGCGTATCTAATGGACATTGTTCTTTACATGTATATACATATCTAATGAATATTGTTTTATATATATATATATATATAATGAACATGACCCCAACGCTGTGATTGGTTTGAATTCTACAATTGAGTGTATTGAGATAAGCAAATTGTTTTAATTATTATGGATTGATATTTTAAAAAAACTGGTTCTTCTATAGAGGCTAAGAATAGGGATGTAAACAGCAATTCTAGCTGTAGTGTTAAACTTGTCTGTCAGTTGCCAGTATGATTTGTTTGATGATATAGTGAAACCAATTTTGTTGTATGGGTGTGAAATTTAGGGTTCGACAAGCACAGACATTATTGAGCCAGTACATTTGAAAATTTGCAAACTTTTGTTTAACCTTAGAAAAAGCACCCCAAATGTTATGATACATTGGTGTGTGGAGCTTATCTCATGTCATTCTTTAATCATATTATAAACATAATGCCAAAGATATAATGCTCAAAACGATTGTTTCTGTCAATTAGACTACAATATGTACATGGTGAAATACTGGTCGCTTTTAGTTACTTCAAAAGAAAACAAAATTGGATATGTTATTTACAATGTATAAAGACAAAAACATTGAACAATCAGGTAGATAGTCCATGGTTGGACAAGATAAGAAGTATCTTCTGAACATGTTGTTTGAATTTAAATTGGAATATTTCATGATTATAGTATGCTAAATGTAAAAAAGTTCAATTTAGATATTAAACCGATCATTTCAGACTGACTTAAACATAACTGGAAATCATTCATTGAAAATTCACCAAAAGGAATGTTACTTTTATTTTTGGCTTTAAAATTCCTTCTGAAATGATAAAATAGAATCACACTTTGTAAATTTAGAACATTTTATGATCACAAGTTGCCAATATAAACTGGGAGGTGACATAATGTAAATAGATCTGACAGACCCGAAAGAATTGGTACATTAATATTCTAAAATAAAGGTGGAGATGAGTTTCAGTATATTTTAGAATATTCAATATTATTGAATGAAAGAAGATTTGTGTTTGGAAACTAATAATGAAAAAAATCAAATATTTTAAAGTCACGATATTTTTTAAAATTTGTAATGTTACAAAAATGAGAAAACTGTGGAATTTCATTATGACAATCTTAGACAGGATTGGTACTAATTAGAAGGAATGATAATACAGTATTTTTTATTATTATTCCGTGTTGTGTATGTTATAGAATAACTAAAAAACTTGTATAATGAATATGTACTAACCATATTTTTGTCATGAACTGTATGTGAATATTGCTGTCACTGTTCACACACACACACACACACACACACACACACACACACACACACCACACATATATATATATATATATATATATATATATATATAATATATATATAATTATATATATATATATATATATAATAAAAGCCTGAAGCTCAGGTCATCTTGTGACAGGGACCAATGTCATTTAGAGGCCAGAAGAGATTCTATATACCCTTACCCAGTTTCTTGTCTGTAATATTGCTAAAAAGTAAAGCCATAATTGTAATCTAGTGGTGTTTTATGGGTGTTTCCATATCCTTGAGAGCGCTATTTTTGCTATTACTTTTTGGAAAATTATAGGAGGCGGTGTTTCATCTGGGAATAGTGGAGGAGATTTTGGAGGAATTGGCGTTGGAGATGGGGGCGGTGGTGGAGGTGGATATTAAGGCGCAAGTAAAATATGAAAACAATATTATTTTTTAACAGAAGACAGTTAAGAGGATATACACATCAGGATTTATGTTTTTGGTGTAGACTACTTTGTACGTTGTAAATATTCCTACATTTCCGCCTACAGCTCCGAAGAAGCTTTCGGACTGTACAGTTTTCTAAAAAGATCAAATACATAATACATGATTTAGTAATGATTAAACAACAACAACAACAACAACAACAAACAAACACAACAACTACTACAGAAGAAAATAATAATAATAATAATAATAATTATAGTAATACAAGTTATTATACCTCTTCCGATATGCTGAGTGATTGAAAGGAGTTGATGTTTAAATATATAATGTATTGCCCTTATTACGTAACGAAATTAAATACTGAGTTTACACCACAATGTGAGATATTTTCATTCTTTTGAAATATGATTCAAGTTAAAGCAACGGGTCGAATTGAACAAAACTAACATTTTGTTTGTTTTCGAACTAGTTAATGTCGTGTAATAAAGGAATATTAAACAGAATCATTGTCTCTATGAAACACTTAAGTATCATTATACCGGAAATTGGAATATTTTGGCCATTGTTTAATTTTGGTCAGTTTGGCCACCCTATTAAAATGGCCAAAACAAAACCATCCAATGTACATAATGTTTCTAAGAATACCTTTTCAAAATATTTTAGTGTTTTATAGATTAACAAACAAGTTTTAAAAAAAATACACTGTGTGGACGTTAATCTTAATTAAGTACCATGTGATGCATCAATTCCAATTATTCTACCGACACTTTTTAAATATTTTGATATTTCAAACACCTGGAATGTTTGTTACTATAAGACTGAGATCTGGTAGGCCAAATTTAAACATAATATAAACATAAATGGTCAAACTTCAACTGGTAAAAATATAACCCTTCATTTTATGACCAAAGTGGCCACATTTTAGCGACGCCAAAATATCCCAGTTTTATTTTAACTAGTATACATATGTAAATCAGAACCATAGCAACAATGGAAGCATATTATTGTATAATATCGTATGAAACTTTAAAGTCCTTGCAGTTTTTGTAATGAGTATGATATTTATCTGTGGATCCTTATTTTTATCAAGATATATTTTAACGATGTTTTAGAAATAAATATTGAACAAATATACAGAGGATACCCACGAGTGTTAAATATGTATTCCTCTGCCTCACAAGATGAAATAAAATGTTCTTCATACAAAAATTGGCATGTATTCTATTATATTTACATACCGACTGCAGTTGCCTTCATTGCAAGTATATAGGACGATGTAACGCATACTCAAGTAATTGTAGTCACGTGACCCGAGTGTTAACCGCTTCACGTTTTGGCGTAGGAATGCATGAACGAATAAATAAAGAATGGAATATAACATATTTATTTCTTATTTATTTAATCGTAAAAGCCATACATTACCAAAAAAAAACAAACAAAAAATACAGAAAGAAATCGGAAACACAAGACTAGATCTACATCTGTAGCACACTGTACTATGGGACACCGTTTTAGTATTTATTCACTATTTTCTGATATCAAAAATTCATTTTTCGATATCAAAAAATCTAATTTCTGATATCACAAATTCCTTTTTTGATATTAGAAATTAATTGTTTTTTTATATCAGGAAACAGTGGTGATTGTTTCATATCAGAAATTCGATTTTTGATACAAAAATTCATTGTTTGATATAAAAAATCGAATTTCTGATATCTCATTCATAGATATCAGGAAATAGAAGTGATTTCAGTTTCTGATATACAAAAATATGTATTTTTTATATAAAATATCGAATTTCTGATATCAGAAAATACTACATATTTTTTTATATCAGAAAATGATTTTCTGTTATCAAAAATCCATTTTTTTATAAAAAATATCCAATTTCTGATATAAAAATTCGTTTTGATTTTTTGATATTAGAAATTCGAGTTTTTGATATCAGAAATATAAAAATCTCAGATACCAAAGTATAAATCAATAGGATGTCCAGGACATAGATACAAATCCGGTAAAAATGGACAAACACAGACCTCTGGAAACCAAGAGGTGGGATCAGGTGCCATGGAGGAGTAAGCATCCCCTGTCGACCGGTCACACCCGCCGTGAGTCCACAGTCAAGTCCAATGATTTGTTGATATTAAAAATGTTTTCTATTTTGTATCAAAAATATTTTCCGTTATCAAAAATTTCATTATTTGATGTCAAAAAATGAATTTTTGATATGAGGAAAAAGTGAATAAATACTAAAACGGCGATATGGGGCACCGTTTTAGTATTTATTCACCAGCTGATTGGTAGAAAATGTCAAATAAATTTGCTACTTTCAGTTGTCATGAATGAATATTAGCTGTCTCCCTTCTCGTAAGTCACACTAAAAAATTTATGGCATATCCGATTAATAATATATAAAAATTCAATAGTTGTAAATACATTATACAGCAAAGCCATTGGCACGGTCATTTGCATTTTTAATTCTCTTCGGACACAATAACCTACTTGCACTAAGCAGTCGAATATCTTAAAATAAATTGAAAACAAATCTGACATGTTTTCAAAATTTTCCATATCAAAAGTTTCTTTCCAACTGATATGAAAATAAGAAAATTTTTAATTCCATTTAGTATTTCCAAACAGAAAAAGGGGCCTGCTTTTCGTCTCACACAGCTGGTTAGCTGTTACGTCATATGAAAAAACAATAGCGCAAAGCCAATAATATGGAATGAATTTCGTAACCAGCTGACTACCGGTTCACAGTAATATATATAAATATAAGGATTGTTTTTCATGGCATGGAGTATATATACAATGGATCATGGGAAAAATCAATATGCAGTTCGTCTGCACAGAATTTTCCCCCATGATCCATTACATATATACTCTATGATTTTCAAAAAATGAAAAACAATCCCTAATAATGCATTTCTCCAGTTAAGTTTCGTTATTTGGCGTTTTGTACAAGTCTTCAGTTTGTGACATGTAAACAAACCACTTCACTTCACGATTGAAATGGATCACTCATGTACTAA